>JAOXJP010160285.1:0-26951 GCA_025762735.1 Platanus orientalis
CCCCCCAAAAAGTGTAAGTCACTTTTTGGTACTGATGTGTCGACCCCTTGATGTCATTCTAATTCATCAGGAAAAACTGATTTCCATACCTAATCCCAACCCCTGAGTAGAAAAGATTAGGTACAGAAATCAGTTTTTCCTGATGTATTAGAATGGCATCATGGGGTGGACACATTAGCACTGAAAAGTGATAAGCATTCCCAAACAGCCACCATTTGGACACAAACTTGAGGTCTGATATAAAGTGCGACACCCCCTTGATGGGACACTCAGGAGGGAGAATCAAAAACCTCCAAAAAGTGAATTGATTCCGCCCCCTGAGTGTCCCATCAGGGAGCGTGGCGCATACAATTTCATCCCCAAACTTGAATCCAAAAAGATAATTTAAACCTAAAGCGGATCCCAGTCAACATGTGGTCATTGTTAGTGAATATAGTTGATGCTTGCTCAACGTTGCTTTTACAAGAAAGCATGTGTAATGTCCTAAAACTAATGTTTTTAATTATTTTAGAAACATAAAACTGATCTTAGTTGTTCATTTATGATTGCCCATGTGAATATAAGCAAGAGGATTAATTTCAATTCTCTTGGGACCTAATTATGCCATGAGAGTGATTATAGAATTAAAGATGTGAATAAGTTCAAGGGGGTTCACATAGAGAGTTAAAAACAAAAAAAGAATCTAAAATTCTTTATCCATGATTGACCATGAAAAAAACATGATCGAACAAGGACCTATGATTGATCATGAAATGGGCATGATTAGGGCTATCAATCAAGCTGGGCTGAGCTAAGCCGAAGTTTGCCCGAACTTGGCCCCAATTGTTTTACCCAAACCCAAATTCACCCCGAATAAAACTTTGGGCCTAAAAGTTGGGCCTGAACTCAACCCATTTTAAAACAACGGGCTTTAAGCCGAGATCAAGTTGCTCAAAATGAAACTCTTCATTTTTGGGCTAATTTTATGTCCATAATTATCCATAAATTCATATTACATGGGATTTTTTGAATAGTTGGCACTGGAATTATTTGATGATAGTGTGGGCCTTGATTTTTGCATGATGGGTAAATCTTTTGAAAAGAGACTTACTTATCACATGAGAATCCCATGTGATTTGAAGTTGCCACCAGTCTTTTTAATGATGTGATTAAACATCAATTTTGAAAACAAAGCAAGTTTAAGTTTTGAAATAGGTTTGACATGTCTGACTCTATACTGGTCAACTCCCAAAGATTCTAAGGTAAGTTGTTCGTTTATGAGTTAGAAAAGGTGTTAGGCACCCCACCTCATCCGCTTTCGCGGTTACCTACTCTAAACCCATTACAGTCTAATGGTCAACTTGATTTCTCATCTATTCATCTCACCCATTATCTTTTATCTCATTTTATTGAGATTAGACAGGGAATCCACATACCATTTCTGCCAAAATTTCGACAACATAACGATTGTAATATGGATCCCCTAGAGATGAATAGTGATCCCCATGTCACTTCTTTAATAGTCTGATAGTCTATATATCCAAAAAACACTCCAAATATATTCATACATCCACAACATCATCACTATCCACCCGACAGCTTCGTATACCATCAATCATTCACCCACCTCACATGTATACACAATTTAAGTAAAATAGACTATCAAATTATCTCATATTCCATAAGCTAATAGATTCTAAAAATAATTATATACAAGACTCTAATCAAATGAACTAAATTACATAACACAATTTGATGATCCAAAATGTGCTATTTACCTACTCATATCGCAGTTGCATTGTTACTATATAGCCAAGCCTTCTAGATATCTCCTGCATATAATGCAATTTTGTAGTTAATCAAATCCATTATTAAAGAAAAAAAAAAGTGAAATAAAAAATTAAGTTGATAAACGTACCTCTTTGATGCCTTCCACATAGCCAAGAAACACAAAAGTTATTGTAAAAAAAAGCATATATAAAAATCATTAAGTACATGTTGAAAGTCATAACATTATCCTAAGATATGAAATCATAGGAACCAAGAGACATGCATTTCAAAGTAGCACATTAACACAAGCAATTGAGTTAAAACCAACTCATAAGCAAGCAAAGAAAAAGAAATGAAACTAACTGCGCATATAATTCTTATTGAACAAGCTAACAAAATTTATTATGATTATATCTCATCATTGGCACACTAAAAAATGGTAAGTTACTTGAACAAGTTGAATGAATTGTGCAAAAATTGAATCCGAATCATGAATCCGAAAATAAATAAATGTATGGGCTTATGTTCACAAAGATTTCATAAGTTGCATAAAGTTTTTGTTGCAAGAAAATAAGATAAAGTAAGTTGATTCGTAAGATTATCACAAACCATAGAAAATATTCTAGAATACAATTCTTAGAGATTGACCTCTTTTGACAACAAAAAATAAATAAATAAATGATATGAGTGATGTAAGCTGAGTTGGCAACTTGTCTGGCCGGCAGTAGTTGTTGTTACCATGACTGATAAGAGCAACCAGAATGGATGCCCAGTGGGTCTACACACTCTCCTTGAACCAAGACAAACTACCCACTTCCATCTTCTCGCAAGTATGTCCAAATCTCACAAGAGAGTGATACATGCAGAGTGAGGCATGAAATAGTCAAGCTACAGCTTGGCTTTATTCTAGGGTGACTAAGTGCTGAAAATCAATGTGTTAACTCAAACATTTCCCATCTTTAAGCATCGTGTACCACAAATGTATCATCTGATTCCTAGACTTGTTTTAGAAGTGGCAAAACCCTATAAGAGAAGATATTATTTGACATATTTCCACCGACAAGAGTGTTTTACATGGGGTAAGTAATAGGAACATCTCATTTTTACAAGGTGCTGGACCCCCAAACTAATATGTCCTAGAATGTTTTAGGAACATCACCAAAGAGCAGCATGCACAAAGGATTATAAATTCTGTAAAAGCTCCAGAAAATTCTAGTTACAATTCCATGCATCAAAATAAATCATATGCATAAACTGATACAGGGTGGAAAGAGCATGGCATGGCAGCAACTTTTAAAAAAAAAAAACAATGGGATTAAATGATTAAAAAAAAAAAAAAAAGAAGAAGAAATCTACAGGTCAACAAAATGGAAACATGAAAATGCTTTTTTTCTTTTGAGGTGCCCTGCAATCTTTATCACCCAAAAAAATGACACGGCTGATTGAGTGATGAGGTCCCAATTGCCGATTTTTGTTTTAGAACAAAGATTACCAAAAATATATATACAAAACAAGAACCCTTAAACACCCTTGTTGTCAATTTCATAAATTACTGAATCCTCAAATAGAAATCTCAAACAGGCTCACACAATAAAGACCAAAAACATGAACGTCGTAAAAAAGTGCTACCATTTATCAAATAAACATCTAATAAAAAAATGATATAAAAATCTAAATTATCCAAATCCAATTACAAACAAATGAGAGGGTAGAACCTGCAAAATCTCTAAGACGAGAGACAAACAACCTCTTTTAGTCGCACACGGACTGAAGCTTCATATTCCTCTTTGCTTTGTTTTTTTTTTTTTAGCAGCTAGCAGATCATGGCAGATAGAGTGAGAACCTGGGACATGGAACGGGGGGGTTTGTTGATACAAGGTTGGAAGGTCAGGGTTTCATAGGCAATTAGGGATTTATCTTGGTTGAGAGGGTTAGACGTGAGAACTAGAGAGTGGGTTTTGCTCTCCTGGAAAAAGAAAAATCAGCCCCCCCCCCACTTGGGTTTGTTGGGGATTTTATAGAAAAACAATTCCAAAGATGGTTTCAACACAGGGGGGTCACCAAGGCAGCCAGCTGGGGGTCAGAGGCGTGGAGGTTGCGTGCATGCACTGAGGGGCATAAAAAACGAAGAAGAAGAGAGGGGTAGCATGTGCAGGGGGCAAGAGAAAGAGAGAGAGGGTAGGAGAGAGAGAAGGGGCACAGAAGGGGGGAGGGTTTCCCTCCTCTCTTCGCCAAGGGGCGGCCTGAGAGAGAAAGGGAAGAGAGAGAGAGAGAGGAAGAGAGAGGGTCAGAGGGAGAGAATCGGGAGAGAGAGGAAAAGGAGGGAGGGTTTCCCTCCTCTCTTCACCGAGGGGGTGGCGGTCACAGAGAGAGAGGGAGACAGGGGGCTAAAGAGAATCGGGGGAAGAGAGAGAGAGAGAGAGATACCTAGTTTGCTCCGTCGGGGGGTTGGGGTCGGCTAGAGAGAAAAAGGGGAGAGAGAGGCGGGGAGAGGGTTTTCCCCTCCCCATGCGTAACGGTTGGGGCCAAGAAAAAAAAGAAAAGGAAGGGGAGAAAGAAAAGAAAAAGAAAAAGAAAAGGGAAAGGAAAGGAAAGGGAAGAGGGAAAGGAAAGAAAAAAGAAAAGAAAGAAAGAGAGGGAAAAGAAAAGAAAGAAAGGGGGCAAATAAAAGAAAAGAAAAGAAAAGAAAGAAAGAAAAAAAGAGGAAAAAGAAAAGGAAAAAAAGAAAAGAAAATAAATAAATAAAAATAAAAATAAAAGCAAATAATAATAAGACGATAAAGGAGGCATTGGACAGATTTGATTGATCAGAATTGGTTGGATTATGAAGGAAGGCTAGGGATTGCTCTGCCCGTCTACTGACCCGAAGAGAAGCGCCAAAAATTGGGGACTACGCCAAAATTTGGTGCTTACAGATAGTAAATTTGTTAAAAATATATGACTCCAAATAGAATAAAAAATAAATAAATATAGACCATATATCAATATATAAATAAAATTATTATTTGCTAACTAGTTCGGGTCAAGTTGGGACAAGCCTCTAGTTGAACTCAAGCTTGCCCAAACTTGGCCCAAATAAAACTTTGGGCCTAAAGTTGGGCCTAAAATTAGCCTAACTTGAAATTAGGTTAGCCCAGCCCGATTATTTTTTTGGCCAAACCCGTTGAGCTTTAGGTCAACCCGACCCAATTGATAACCTTACCCAATATTGCTTAGTTAGAAAAACTAGACATTGCTTGATTGACCATGGAAGAACCATGATCGATCATGAAGTGGGCATGATCAATCATGCAATGCCTAGAACCCACAGACAAAAAATCAGGCTATTGCCTAATTGACAATGAAGGATTCCATAATCGATCATGAAAAGGCATGATCGATCAACAAACCCAGAATTTTTGGAAAATGTTTGTTAGCACGCGATTTTGCCTCTCGCTTGTGTGGGATCCATATACGATGAGAGAAAACCTTTAAATTACCCAATTTAGATCTAAAAATATAAGAAAGAGATAAAAAGAAGGAAAATAGAGGAGAATAGAGAGAAAAGGGAAGAGAACCCCAAATTTGGTAAGGTAAGCCATGGGAGCTCTCACCATGAGAGATTTTCCTTCGTTTTTATGTTTTTCTTTTTCTAGTTTTTCATTAGATCACATTATTTTTTGTGTTCTACACCATAAATCTTGGATAAAAAGAGTGTTTGGAAGAACTCTTAGAGAAAAAAGTAAAAGGGAAAGAAGTGTTACAAGAAGGGTTGTAGATTTAAAGAAGAATAGGTTGTGTAAGTGATTATACATGATGTACAATGATTTTTACTCTTTCAATCTTAGATCAATGCTTCCTAAATCCTTGTTTTGAAGTTTTTAGTTTAAGTTCTATGGATTTCAAATGGTTTTTTTCACATGTTTATAATTTATTTTGTTATGAATCTCATGGATCTCCGTTTATCCATAATATTTGCATATGATTCTATATTTTATATGTTAGGATCTTAGAATCCCTATTTCTAAGCTTAAAATTAATACTTGTTTATGTGCCATCTAAAAGAAACTCTCTAATTTATGAAAAACATGTAAGAAGATTTGCAAACTGATTTCTATGGATTTCTACATGAGATTTGAAGCATTTGGATTATTATGCTTCATATTATAATTGTATTTGGATAGGAAATATTTCCAAACTCCTTTGTTATTTATGTGCCCTCTAGATGGTTCAAGTATCTTGCATTTTTGTGTATGTGACATGTCCTATTTTTCATATTCCATTAACAAATTACTCCTCAATGATTTGAATCATGGAATTTGATAAGCATGTGTTTTGAATAATGAAAGCTCATGGATTTTATTCCATTATCGTATTGAATTCAGATTAAATATGAATATGTAATATGTTTTGATATGAGTCCTACTCTTGGGGATTATTCAATGATTTGCTTTGTGTATATGAGTCCTCCTCTTGGAGATTATTCAATGATTTATTATAAGTATATAAGCCCTCCTATTGGGGATTATTCAATGATCAATTATATGAGTCATCTTCTTGGGGATTATTCAATGATCAATTATATGAGTCATTCTTTTGAGAATTATTCAATGATTAGTTATATGTGTATAAGCCTTACTCTTGGGGGGGAATTTTTAAGGACTAAACCCTTATCCTAGGGGAATTTTTGAGGACTACACCCTTGTCATGGGAAAAAATGTGAGGACTAGACCCTTGTCTTGGGGGGAAAAGTAAGGTTAGACCTTTGTCATGGGGGAAATTTGTGAGAAATTAAACCCTTTTAATGGGGAAATTTTAAGGGGAAAACCCTATCATTAAGGACACAATACAATGAATTCCGGCCCTACCATTGGGGACAAAATACAATTAGTACAATGTTCTGTCATTAGGGAATAATATGATGGTACCCCACTCATAAGTTAAAATGTGAGTTCAACTATATACATATAAGTTCTGGAAAGATATATTTAGTTTTGGGGTAAAACAGCACTACCATGAATTTCCCTAAAAATTTGTATCATAACCATTACCATACAGCCTTACAACCAACAACTAATGTGTGACAAACTTCAGTGCTTAAATACCAGTGTTAAAAGACATGAAGTAACCATTAATGATTACCCTTAAAACAGTAAAATTTGAAAAGATGAGAGGGTTTTAATCACGTATGATTCAAACAAGAAGTAAAAGTTCGAACCAAGAGGTATCAATGTATGGATACGCATTTCAATTTGTTTTTACCTTTCTTATGTAGAAAATATAAATGAGATTCAGGATGGTTATATTCAACCCAGCCTGTCATGCCAGTGCCTGGTCTGACTTACAGTTTGGGCCGTCCTAAGCTTGTAATCCAGACCCCTGTCTGGACCTGTCCTATGTTGTGCTCAGCCTAGTCCGCTCCATGCCCGCCCTGGTCAACTACCACCCCTACTAACAATGCACGATTTTGTGCGTTGTGCTTTTTGAGTGAATAGCTGCGTCCCTTCACCAAACAGTTTTTTCACCAATCAAAATCAGAAACCAACAGCCTAACACCCTGAGACAACGGAAGAGATGTTCTGTCCAGGATTTGCTGTACAGGACACCATGAGACTTCAAAAAGAATAAAATGGGCGGGACTTTGATAAAAATTCAAAGTTCTGCCCATTTTATTCCATGTGAAGCCCCATATGTCCTGGACAGAACATCTGTCCTCCCCTGACAATACTTCAATTTCATTAACCCATTTTAAATCATGGTTAATTCTGCAAGAAATATTTAAAGAAACAACAAAGCATAGATTGAAAACAACCACCGTTTAGGGGTGTAAACGAGCTGAAATGAGCCTAGATGAGTTCTGGCTTGTCTCACAAGGATTTGTCTCAGGCTCGGCTCACCAAACTCAAACTTATTGGTTTTAGCGCCCAAATCTTAAATCCCAATATCCCATGAGTCGGATAGCTCATTGAAACAGACGCAATAACCCACGTATAAAAATCAGCAACTGAAACCGACTTCAGCCATCAAAAAGCCTATTTAGTGTTGGGATAATCAAGCCCATAACAAGGCTACCTTTTAGCAAGCTGAGCCTAGTGCAGCTGGGCTTAGGCACCCATAGCTAAATGAGCTCAATTGGAGGCTCATGCTCAGCTCAATGAGCTTTGAACCCGACACCAGGAGCCCATATTGCATGCCTATTTATGAAGACACTCCTCCACGAGCCAGGCTTGGCCTAGGCCAGCAAAACTTGATAGCAAACAAGCTGTGTGGTTGTTGATTCAGATTCAAAACTCTTGTTATATCAAGGTGTTCTTTCTATGATTCAAGAGAAGTAAATAAGTGTCATATACAAGCCATGCATGATTCAAATGAACAGTTAGATTCTAAAGTTAATTTGATAATCAAGTGAACATGTTTGTGAAGCAACAAGCTAAAATCTAATGGCTGCCAACATGGATTAAAATAACATTAAAACTTGACTAAACATGAAGCATTGTTGATTACCAAGAAGACGGTCATATTGGCAAGGGTGAAAGGTTTTCAGGTGGAGGAGCATGTCCAGCTTAGCAATTGCCTACTACAGATTAAACACAACAAAGGGTTTCAGTGTATTGAAACACATCATACCATTGGACCTCCAGGTCACTGAGACCTGGCGATAAGTCATGAAGCTTCTTGAAGGTCTTGTCCTTAAGATTGTAAGAAACAATCTTACCGGGTACATGTAGCACTAATACCGACTCTGTTTCATCATCTCCACGAATAAGACAGAAAATAGAGAATGTATAGCGCTCTGAGTCAAAGGGGCAGAGATAGTACGGGGCCATCTCCGGGTATGTCATTGTCAGGGGGTCAAGACCGACCCAGTATTTTACAAACCACCCAGAATAATCACTCTTCATCTCTAAAGACTTTAAAGCGTTTAGTGAGAGGACCATAAATCTCAATAAGATGCATATGGCCTTGAGACTCCCGAAAGTAAATCAATCTCCTCTCATCCCACTTTCAAGGTATACGGGGCATGGGCATTGTCCTTAACCGCTCTTAATCAACATTGAAACAAAGGGAAGTCCCCTTGGGGTTGATCCAGTGAAGTGCACCATTCCAGAAGACCCCACAACGAAAGAGCAGATCATTAGATGCACTAAAAGGCTCTCCTGAGAGTCTCCACAAACCAGTCTCCGAAGAATATATCTCAATTTGATAACTCTCGTCAGATAAATCAGAGCCCGGAACAATACTATCAGAGCTTCGAACACAAACAACTTTATAGTGAGATGATTTGAGGGGCTCGAAAGCTAAGTAAACATAAAACAGAGTTTTTCCTCCAGGCTGAGGAAGTGTGGTGTATTGGTTTGTAGTAGGGTTATAAATGTAGTAAGCATTACTCCTGTTCTTTTTAAAGCTATAACAGCAGAGAAGACCATTGCAAGATTGTTGGATTAGATTACGTGACGGGTTGTTAACAAAAGTGAGAAACTTGTGGGCACTAGTCACATTTTCGTCGAGAGAAATGAACACAAACACTGAACTGTGGAGATATGAATTCTTCTGGAAGAACAACCCAGAAACAGAGTGGGGGTTCCGAAGGCTGTGGTCCTGAGTGAAACTTGGATTGGAGATGAGGGACAACCATCCTTTAGACACAGATTTGAATCTAAGAAGAGATTTTACTGGCAAACGCAAGAGGATCTTGGTTATCAAGTCGTCGTCGTTGGCTATAATAGTGGAAGCTTTCCCTGGTTCATCGTCGCCGGTATTTCCTTCAGTCCGGAAGCTCTTACAGGAAGCCATTCTTGAAACTCAACTTGACCTAGGTTAGGAAACGAGTTACGTTTAAACTAGGAAACGAATTTATCGAAAATTTCTTACAATAAAAAGTTAAGGTAAGTATGATCAGGGGCGGAGCCAGGTGGGTGTCCCCTTAACGGATGCCAATTGTGTGTCCACAATCAGTGGGTGACACGTCACATCAAAAAAGTGAAAAACACCCCCCAAAAGTGTAAATCACTTTTTCAATGTGACGGACTGGTTATGAGCACACTGTTGGCACCCATTAAGGGGCACACCTAATCCGATCCTGGGCAAGGATTCTCCCAGATTTTAAATCATATCCAGTCTCAACAAACAGTACCATTCCATTTAACAATCAGTGCGTGACATATGGCCTAACAGAAGGTGTTTGAGCTTGTACACATTCGTCAAAGGAGGGTATTATAGTAAATATATAATTAATAAGTACTTGTGTTTTTATTAATTGAAATAGATGTTCTGTTCAGGATTGGAATCAAGTACACCAGCTGACTTTAATTGGAATAAAATGGGCAATGATTAGATGAAATTTTAAATTCTCATCCATTTTATTCGAAATGAAGTCACTTGACACCCGGATACCATTCTTGGCCAAAAATTTGTTCCCTTTATTTTATTTATTTAATTTTGGTTTATTAAACTCTACCAATGTTTGTGTCTTTAGACATTACCGTTCCAAACCCGGATAAAAGAAGAGGGTAGTGTCAGGTTGAGAGCCGGCCTTAAAAACCTATTCAAACCATTTAACATGAATGCACCATTTGTCTAACATTGTGTCACAGTTTGAGCAGAGGTTGGAGAGGTACCAGTTCAGTCAGATTAGAGATGACGTGAACTCATTTCCTGGTGGGAGGGGGGGCAACTTATTCCAATCGTGGGGAGCATAATATTTTGTCAACATTGAGGGCCCCTTGCTTCTACTATGATACTATGATTTGCTTCTACTATGATATTATGATTACATCAAATCCTGTGCAACAAGCTTAAATAACATTAAACAGAAACTGCTCTCAAAGAATAACATCTATTTTAAAATATTGAAATTTTAACATTGGGTCGGAGTTTTAATACACGTGTTGCATTGCAGACTTAAATGTGGGCCCACTCTTAACCACTTGCGATCTTTTTAGGGCAGTTTACATTTAATGTTATTTAAGCTTGTTGCAAGAATTTTTTTTTGCCGTAAATTAGTCTTTTAGCAAGCTTTGAGCAAGTTGTTGAAATACCCAACTGAAACATGCCAAGTGTGCCACTTTAGATGAGAGTTCCTTGACTAATTCACTAACTTGTCTTAACCGTGGATTAGGTGAAAGTCTTGGAGAAGGCAACGTGATAGGGAATGATGGCTCCTGCATGTTTTGAGTTAATCCTGCATATTTTTTTGCAATATTATTGTCTTCCAATATACCATATGTCATCTTGTTTCCTGTGGCGATTTGATAGATTAAGGCATCATAGGTAAATACTGGATTTTTTCTTTTATGAGAGAAAAAATCATTAATAAGAGGTATAAGCTCCCCCAAGATACTGGATATTATACATCAATATACTTTGCTACATACATTCGTTTAATTTACTAATTATCAATTCATATGAGATAAAGGTGGTTTCTCTCATGTCAGTGGTTTTGAAATCTTCACTTTTTTTGACAAACATGCCTTAGGTGTTTTTGGGGGGCTCTTGAGGGCTTATCTTCCAATTTGCATATTCATCACGGACTGTTTTAGTGCTGTTTATATTTCTAAATGTCTTTCTTAATCACATTTCATATATTTTCTAATGATTAGTAATAGTTTCAAGTTTCAATTGAAATATTCTATTAAAAGTTCACACACACACACACACACACACATATAGTTTTGTTTCGGCACTATTGTTTCTAATTTATTCATGCCATTATGGCCAAGAAAGCTAAAGACTAAAGATTTGATTTTCGGATTTATACTTATTTATGTATAGGTTCTCTTAAGTATCGAAATTTTTAAGTAACTTAGATGGGCCAGGCATTTGCAGGCTTCATTTATCGTAAGTGGAGCTTACAATTTTACAAACCTCATTTATCCAACGTGTTTAATTCTAATGGTTACTGTGCAAAAGTATCAAACAAGTTGAGAGCTATTAAAAGCTTTTAAGAGAAAATTGTTGTTCTAGACTCCAATCTGCACTTTACCAAAAACAATAACCCGATATGCTCCTAGTAATTAGAAATTTTTCAGTGAACAAGAATTTTTGCAAAGAAATCATAGATATTCTTAATATATGAATTGATATTCTTAAGAGCTTCAACTTAGACATTAACAGAAGAAGGTGTTAAGTCTCATTATTTTTTCATTCGGATTTTTTTTTCTTTTGTTTGTTAGTCATTATCACTATCTAATCACATGAATAAATATAATGAAATAAATGTTCTGTCCATGATTTGGTGTCCAAGACATCAGATGACTTCACATGGAATAAAATGGGCATGGGTTAGATGAAATTTCAAATTCCCACCCATTTTATTCCATATGACGTCCTTGTGTGTCCTGGACACCAAATCGTAGACAGTACATTTGCTCCCTAAATATAACTTTAACATTTCCTCCCTAAATATAACTTTAACTTATGGTTTGCTTGTGCTCCACACGGGTTCATTTGCTAGTAATAGTACTTAAGAGTCAAATAGGATCAGCTATTTCCACTATTAATCTATAAATAAATTTAGATGGAAAAATAAACTTAATGCAATGAAACAAGCTTGAATCCATACATTGATGTCCTGCCACTTGAAGAAAAACAATAGCAGGTTGATTAATGAATACCATTGATATCGGCTCCTCACAACAGGTCATAAACCTTTACAAACTTGAATTATGAGTCCAAAACCCACAACCAGCAAGGCTGAATAGAGAAGTAAAGAGGATAACTTTGTTTCTAACCCAAGATGGAAGGATTAATCAAATAATCTTGTGTACTATCAATGATAAAAGAGAACCTTATCTCCCCCCCCCCCAAAAAAAAGAAGTATAGATAAGTACAAAACTACTATGAGTATCCCAAAAACTTTGTTGACTTTCTGGGTGGTATGGAAGTCAAAATAAGAGATAATGAGATCAATTGCAATGATGGATCACTTAAGGTGTGAGCCGGCTTTAGCTGTGATGGAGTGCTCGCATCATCAAATTGATCGCGAAGTTGATTGGCTCGTGATGCTTGTTGGCTCATGATGTCACAAATGGCTCACGAGGCTGGCTGGCTCACGGTGTGGAAGGCTTACGGTAGATGTTCCTTGCGGAACTGATTCTTTACGAAACAGTATGCTTCATGGTGAATGTTGGATCATGTTCAGTTCATCCCAATGTTCAGTCCTTCACGGTGTTTGTTCCTTTGCGAATCACCTGAAGACCACGAAACAAAGACACAAATTTTCTTGTCTTCTTCAACCTTAAGTTTTTTGAGTTAACCAGTTCACCCAAGATAGAGAAGGTATCATTTTCACATTTTTGAAGATAGTTAAGGCCTCCTAGTGATTGTACAAGGGATGCGGCCAAACTACCTCTGGGATACAATCTCTCTTGGGTAGAATCCTTGTCCCTTAATGGAGTCTCACTCCTCAGCAGAGACAAATGAACCTTGCCGTTACTTCAAAGCCCGGGGTTAGTTAAAGCTTGTTTTGATAAAATTTATGTTTTTATCAAGATTTGGGCAGAATAACGATACTGTGAAATCCATTTCAACAAGTGTTTCTTCTCTTAAGAGGTCGGTGTTTCTCACGAAGAAATTTTCAAGCCTCATAGAATGTTACTCGTTGAACCAAGATACCTCCTTCAGAGAAGAGGTCCGGTCCAACAAGGAATAGTAGATTTAAGAGCACAAGCTTGCTCTTCTCAAGGAAAAGAGCAGTGTTCTAGAATTAGAGTTGCAGGGAGTTTTGTAGTAGAGTGAGAAGAGAGAGAGATAAGAGGAGATGAGGGAACCCGCAATGGTGAACGTGGAGTAACTTGCTCTTCTTCTTCCTTCAGAGGTTATGTAACGCCCCACTTTACACTTAAAGTGAAAAAATATAATTTAACACATAAAAGGGTAAAATTTTCATTTCACATGTTTTAGATAGACCTTAAAGTAGTTTACGAACCATTTGGACCAAGTTAGAAGTGTAGAACCCAAGTTAGACCATGAACTTGACAAGTTTAAAGGTTATCCTAAAAGCATATTTGGGATAACTTTCTAGGCCCACCAACACCAATCTTGGGTGAATTAGAGGATGAACCTTTTCTTATTAGAAAGGTCTTCGAGTTTACTTTTCAATGCCTCAAACAGTGCTCAATTTTGAGTTTTTTTTATAAGAAGTTATACTCATTTTCCTATAGACTGTTAGTGTAGAAGTTTTATGGGAGAAGCGTGATCAATCATGATGTGATCAATAACCAATCTCATGATCGATCATGAAACCATGATTTTGGCTTGATCGATCACGAAACAAGGGGTCAAGCCCTTGGGTGTTTTTAGGATGATTCGTGATCGCTCACCAATCTCGTGATCGATCACACCTGAAAATGCTAAAATTCTAGGAATTATAATTTTTGCCACTTTTGTGATGTGGATTGCTCCTATTTGACCCCTACATGAGTGGGAACTCATTTGTTATGACTTATAACCACTATATGACTTCATTTGGGTCTACTCTACCTCTTAGAACATAGAAAGGAAGAGAGAGAGAAAAAAAAATTATGAGATTTAGAAAGGAAGGAAGAGCAATTATTTCACATATTTAGAGTCATCTAAATCTGAATTTCAAGTAACATTGTTGTGTCCTTCAATAATAGCTAGATACATTCCATAATAAATCCCATAGTTCATCGTACCTTTCAAGTATCTCAGAATCATAAACAAAGCACTCTAGTGCTCGTTACCTGGGTTACTCGTGTATTTCGTCAGCATTCCTACTACAAAGGCGATATCAAGCCTGGTGCAGTACATGGCATACATCAAGGATCCAATGATCTGTGAATACTTGTATTGAGAAACATGACAACCTCTGTTCTTCGTTAACTTGACACTGGTGTTTACAGGTATGGATGTTGGAGTACATTTGTACATATCGAATCTTTTGAGAACTTTATCAATGTACTCTAATTGTGTGATAGCAATCTCATTGTCACTTCTAACAATCTTGATTCCTAAAATCATTTTGACAACCCCTAAATCCTTCATATCAAACACCAAAGACAAAAATTTCTTAGTGTCATTAATATAGTCAATATCAGTCCCAAAGATGAACATATCGTCAACATAAAGACTGATAGTGACACATGACTCTCTAATGGTCTTGCTATAAATTTAAATCTATTTATGAGGAGAGTTGATCAAAACTTATCATGTCACTGCATAGGAGCTTGTTTCAATCTGTACAAAGATCTTATCAACTTGAAACCTTATTCTCTTGACATAACATGATAAAACCTTTTGCCTGCTTCATGTAAATTTCTTCTTCTATCTCATCATTCAGGAATGTAGTATTTACATCTATCCGATGAATAATTAGATTCTTTATTGCAACCATCTCTATCAGTAATTTGATTGCAGATATTCTTGCTACAAGGGCGTAAGTATCGAAGTAATCAAAGTCCTTATTTTCTCCACACCCTTTAGTAACTAGTCTGGCCTTGAACTTTTTAATTGTTCCATCTGGTTTGAGTTTTCTCCTGAAAACCCACTTACAACCAATGTGTTTACAACCCTGAGGTAGATCCACTAGCACCCATGTTTGGTTGAAAATAATGGAGTGAATTTCGTCATCTATTGCTTCTTTCCAAAAGATATCATCATGGGATGACATTGCTTCTTTGTAGAACAACAAATCACCCTTTGCCAGACAGACTACATAGGACCAAAGTCCTTTGGCTTTCTTTCTCTAGTACTTTTTCGAGATTCAACTTGCTTACAACTCTCAGGTTTTCACTTATTACTGAACTTAGGCTCTCTTACCCCCACTATTTCATGACTTTTCTAGAACGCAAATGTGTTCTCAAAGAACTTAGCATTGATGGATTCAACCATAGTCTGCAGGAAAAGTGTTTCAAGATTTAGAAATCTATAAGCCTTATTCGTCATAGAGTATCCAATAAAAGTGCAATTTATTCCTCTGGGTCCAACCTTTGAAGTGTATTCATTCGACAGTTTAACCTGTGTGAAACAACCCTAAACCCTATAGTAACCCAAATTAGGTTTCCTTCCTTTCCATATTTCATATGGTGTAACACATAGTGTTTTTTGAGGAACACGATTCAATACATGGCATGTTGTCAGCAAGACCTCTTCCCATAAACTTGTCAACATAGAGTTGACCATATCAATTATGGTGTGATTCTTTCTCTTAGCAACTCCATTTTGTTGCAGAGTATACGGTGCTGACATTTCTTTCCTAATTCCATGTTCTTCATAGAACTTAATGAAATCTGAGTCAATGTACTCACCACCTCGATCAGACCATAGTGTCTTTTTTTTGTAGATACGTAATAATTTGTAATAAATCAAAAAGATTACATCATAAGATATATACATTGAGTGGCATCTTTAAGGATTACATCTTTAAGAGAACCCAAAAATTCATTAGGGGTGATGATTTGGTCATAATGGCTTGAAGACCATGAAGCAAGGAAATCAACTGGCTGATTTGCTTCCCTCCACACATGCTGAATTTCAAACACTCCTAACTATGTCTTGAGCTTCCGTATCTTGTGAGGTAGACAAAGATGATGTTTTCCACTATCATATCTCTCCTCATGCTGCTACCTGCAAATCTGTGATTGTTCCTCTCTTTCCAGATGTTATAGATGCAAGCATTAAAAGAGAGCTTCCCAATGATTGTCATAGCTAACCCTCTATAGGTATTCTTAATCTAGGCACATTCTGTCACCAAAGGTCTAGGTCTTCTATCTTTTGGATATATTTTCTTAAGTATTGAATTCCAAACTGCCTTGCCGAATTCACATCCGAAGAACAGATGCTCCAAATCCTCCATGTTATTCCAACAGAAGCAACATTATGATGTGTTTATGATTCCTAGTTTGCACTGTCAGCTCTACGTAGGCAATCTTTGTGACATAGCTCTCCAGGATACAAAACTATGTTTCGGAATAAACTTGTGACACCAAACTACATCACACCAATTCCCAATCTCAACCATCTCTCTTCCCATAAACCAAGCTAATGTTGATGTGAACACACCAGTTGATGAGGCTGTCCACACTACCTTATCACTTTGGTCATGGGGGAGTTTCTCCATGTTCTGAATATCATCCCAAACTTGTTGCAAGGTTACTACTCGATCCAAGCCATGTTGCAACCTTCTTCATGGATTAGGATTGAAACTTTGCATTGCTTATCTAAACCCAACTCTAACCGGGTCTCTTCCCTAAATAAATTTTCCAGCACTCCACCTGTATACCACTTGTCTACCCACATTTTTGTATTGTTGACATTCCCAATCAATGTAAGCACATTTGGTTCAGCATGTTGTCTCACCTTTAAAATTTTCTTCCAAACCCATGTACAATCTGCCAGTTGTTTGACTATCCAAATGGATTCATACTTCAAGTATTTGGTGTTGACCCACTTTACCCACAAACTCTCCTTGTTAGACACCAGCCACCACAAATGCTTTAGTATGCCTATATTGTTCATCTCTTTAACTCGCCTGATGTTCAACCCTCCTTCCTTGTATGGTTTACACACCTTTTCCTAGCTCATTGCATGCATTTTCCTGGCAATATCAAGGCCTGTCCATAAGAACTTTACAAACAGAGATTCAATTTCTTTGATGACTCTTCCTAGAAGTCCAAAAATGCCCGACCAGTACAAATAGCAACCTTAAAGTACCGCCCTGATGAGAACCAATCTGCCTGCATAAGAAAGTGGTCTCATTTTCCAGTCAACAAATCTACCTTTTAGCTTTTCCAGAATTGGCCCACAGTCTTGATAAGATAATTTGTCTGCCACTAAAGGTACTTTGAGATACTTCATAGGTAGATTACCTTTCACAAAACCTGTAGTAGCCAAGAGCTATTATTCTATCGCTTTAGAAGTACTTGCAAAAAGTAAGGTTGATTTCTCCCTATTAACATATAGACTGGATAAATTTGAAAATATATCCAGGACTCTATTTATTGTTTCTAAGGAGAGAGTGTCAGCCTTGGAGAAAATCATTCGGTCATCTACAAATATCAAGTGGGATAATTTAATGCCTCTACACTTAGGTATAAGAGAAATGTTACCCAAGTGAACTTCTTTATTAAGAATGGATGAGAATATCTCCATTGCCAGGCAAAAGAGATGGAGAAATTAGGTCGCCTTGCCTTAAGCCACGTGTACTCTGGAAGAACCCTTTTAGACTATCATTGATTAGTATAGAGAATTTGGGACATGATATAAACCCCATCACCCATCAAATGAATTTGTTTTGGAAACCCATTTTCTCCAACACTTTTTCCATGAACTCCCATGATACTGAGTCATATGCTTTCCTCAGATCAATCTTCATTATTGTAGCCTGAGCATGATTTTTTCTTTTAAACCCTCTAACAACTTCTTGGCAAAGAAGAATATTCTCCACAATGGATCGCCTCTTAATAAATGCAGTCTCATTTGGTCTCACCAGAACATTCATCACTCTTTTTAGGCAATTTGCAATGATTTTAGTAATGAACTTATAGATCAAATTGCATAGTGCAATAGGTCCAAAGTCATTAAATGTGGAGGCCTCTAGTTTCTTTAGAATTAGGGCTATGAATGTTGAATTTACTTCTTTTAATAAACACCCAGTATCAAAGAAGTGCCTTATAGTTGCAATGACATCCCCACCCACCACTTCCCAGGCAGCTTTAAAGAAAGATAAGGTGAACCCATCCGGTCCAGATGCCTTGTCTTCATTTCCATTCCATATTACTTCTTTGATCTCCTCATCTATAACATCTTCCACCAATAGCTTCTTTTGATCTTCATTCAGCACTGTATCTAGTTTCCATTGATGTTCTATGGCATTTTCACTGATGCTTGGGGTAAGGATCTTTTTGAAATAACATTTGGCTTCATCTCGAATTACCTCTTCATTGTCCAGATGCTAGCCATTTTCATCAATGATGTGTCTGATGTTATTTCTATTTCGTTTATGCTCAATACTTCTGTGGAAAAAGGCATTGTTATCATCCCCAAGGTTTAGTCACTTTACCCTTGCCTTTTGTTTCAAAAAACTCTCTTCCAACTTTAGGAATTTTATATATTCCTTTATCGCCTATCTCTCCTTCTCATTTAGACCTTCATCATCTGGTTTTAGTCTTGTAGTTTAAACATCTCTTCCTTCAATGCCACATTTTGTTTGTCCACACAGCCAAATACCTCCTTATTCTAGACCCTCAATTTATTTTTTACAGCTTTAAGCTTTTGTGTTACTTGAAATAGAGGGCTACCTATGACTTGTGTACTCCATCCCTCTCTGAGCACATTGATAAAGTCTTCATGCTGCACCCACATGTCAAAGAATTTAAATGGCTTCGGCCTCACACATATACCATACAGAGTACAAACAAGGCTAGGACAATGATCTGAAACACCTAGGAGTAGGAAATTGACATTCAAATTAGGAAACAGATTTATCCATTCTCTATTGACTAGCACCCTATCAATTTTTCTTTCAACTCTTCCTGGGCCTATTTGTTGATTCCACCATGTGAACTTGCTGCCCCACCATTTCAGGTCCTGAAGTTCCACATCCATTAAACATTTATTAAAATCTCCCATAGCCATATCACTTGGGTTCTCACCTATTTTTTCATGGTTGTATCTCACACAATTAAAATCACCACATAGAATCCATGGCGCTTTATTCGCATTTTTTATTATAACCATCTCCTCCCAGAGGCTTTGTCGGGCTCCTTCATAATTATAAACATCCACTGCCGAACTTCTCAGCTTTCACACTGCATGTAATCATTTGGGCTGATTTATCTTTCGTCCTTATAAGAAATACATACATATACTTGGACACATCATCAATGAAGGTTATGAAATACCTTTTACCTCCTCTTGTAAGAGTGTCGGTCATCTCACAAATATCAATGTGTATCAAATCTAGCACAGTCATTGACCTTTCTACACTCTTAAAGGAGTTACGTGTAATTTTACATTTACTATATGTGATGCATTTGTTATTAGATAAATCACCTAGATTAGTGATTAATCCTAATTCAATCATAATCTTAATCTTCTTATAATTAACGTGTCTTAATACCATGCCATAGATTAATTGACTCAGACATGTAAGCAAAAGAACTTGGCATTCATTGATAGTGTTTGACTTAAACATACCACAAGTGGCAACAACTTTGCCCACAAAAATACCATTCTTTGACAGTACAACTTTATCAGATTCAAACACCATCTTGAATCCATGCTTGAATAAGAGAGACCCTAAAACTAGGTTCTTCCTAATGTATGGGACATGCAGGACATGTTGTAGAAATACAAACTTCCTAGAAGTGAATTTTAGCTCAACCTCTCCCTTGTCACTAACACATGAACTGGCAGAGTTACCCATGTACATGTTCATTCCATTCACTACTTCATAGGAGTTGAACATGTTCCTGTCATTGCAAATGTGGTGGGAAACACCTATGTCTAGCCACCATTCGACTTCATCTCCAACTAGGTTCAATTCAGTGATCATGACAATGTTCTTCTCTAGTTCAGCAACTTATTTTTCTTTATCCTTAGTGTAGTGGCATTCTTCTTACTATGGCAATTGCGGGTTATATAACCAGGCTTTCCGTATTTGTAGTAGGTGAATTTGACTTTCTCTTTCTTGAAGATCTTTGACCCTTCCTTTGACTTGGTCTTTAACCACTTCTTCTTAAGAGGTTTCTTGTCGTCAAATTTACCTTCGATGACATAGGCTTTCACAGAGTTACTTTCTTTCTTCTCTATTTCCCAAAAGAGCTCTTGGACCCTTAAGTGATGCATCAAGACTTCCATGGACATGTCTTCTTTCTCGTGTATCAACTTCAGCTTGTAATCCTTCCATGAGGGTGGCAACTTGGTGATTACAACATTCACTTGAAACTTTTGGGAGAGTGGCATGTTGTTTGCAGAAAGGGATTCAGCCAATTTTTTGAGTTCTTGAATCTAATCAATGATGGGTTTATTGTTAACCATCTTGAATTCCAAGTAGTTTTGTACTTGAAATTTATGTTTTCCAGATTCTTCACCAAAATACACTGCTTTCAGAGCTTCCCAGAGATCTCTAGAAGTCTTTAACTTGTCATAGAATTGTTCGAACAAGTCTTCAGTGATTGATTCCAACAAGTGATGAAAACAAGTCTTGTCATCTCAATCCCATTTCTGTTTATCCTTGGCAGCCTTTACAATCTATGCCTCAGTAGCTCCAGCAGGCGCAGGGTATACGAGAGGATCATTAGTCAAAACATACTTGACTTCCAGATGTTCAAGCCAGTATAAAATTTGGTGTTCCTATCTCTTAAAGTTCTTTCCATTGAACTTGTTTGCATTGGAGTTGGGACCAAAAGGGTTCATGTTTTAACTTGTAGTGGAAGCAAACATATCTTCAAATTGTTGGATCTGTGAATCCAATAATGCCAATTAGTCCCTTTAAGTTCATAAACTTTAAAGTCAAGTAAATTTGATTTAATAAATTAAAACTGAGTGATCCAAGTCAGGTGTCGTTGTCTCGTTTCTTGAAGATAGTTGAGGCCTCCCAATAAAACGTGCAAGGGAATATGCCAAGCTATCTCTGAGATACAACTGAGCTCGGAATCAACTCCTGTCTCTCATAAGCTTGCACTGCCCAATAGAGACATATGATACCTCCTCATGTAACTCATTGCCCTTATAAAGTTGGGTGTCCAAGAATGTTCATGAAAAACTTGTTCAAATTTTGTAAAACTTTCGGCAGAGTCTCCCCTTAACAAGTTGCTAAACATATATGAGAAACAAGTCAATAAGACATTGTTTGCACCATCAACCAAAGTTGAGGTTCTTCTAGTGAACACACTTCAATGAGGTGGTTTTACAATCCAAGGATGTAAAGCTAGAACTCCTCTAGGGAGGTGCTGATCCAAGGGTCAAGAAGAACAAAAGGTAAGAAAATGGAAATGAGAAAAAGGATCTAAGAGTTGCCTCTTCTCCTTCTTCTTCCTTTTCTTTTCTCTTCTTTTCTTTCTTCCTTACCTTCTCTTTTTCTTCTCTGGTTTGCTACTCACATTCCAAGTGAAGTCTAAATGAGCTTCATAGCCATTTTATTTGATTTTGGGTTAATTATAGTCTTTGAACCACTCTCACCCACTCCCCTAGCATGTCTAATTTCCCATGGACATCAATCTGGGCGACATGGGCCTCCATTCACAAGCCAACTACCTACATGGGCCTTTGAACCGCCATTTTGGGTCAATCCACAAAGAAGTTCATTCTTCGTGAGGTCCGGTCCTTTGCGAGGTGAGTCTTCACGGTCTGGTTCCTTCACACGGTTCAGTCCCTTCACGACCCGGTTCCTTTGTGAGGTTCAATTCTTCGCGGTTCATCTTGGTTTGTTCGTAATCAACCCATGATCAGATCTAGACTATTGAAAGAAATTTTTTAACCCAATACGACTCGTGACGATGCGCACGTGCGAAGTGCAAAGTGTGTCTCAAGCACCTTTGCCCACACCCGTACCTATGCCCGTGTCCAAGCCCATGCCAGTGCACGTGGGCTTGCGTTTGTACATGCGCTTAGATCTCTAGTGTCACAATTGATCTTGATAGGTACATCCTTTTATGTCATTTATACCTTTATGACCTACCATGCATGCTCTTCAATGCATGAAATTTGCTCAAATAGACATACCTATTAAATGGTCATTGATCTTAATTCATAATGCCTGACTAGAATGTTTATTGTGGATAATTCCTATCCTAGACCTATATGTTCATTAAAATCACTTGGTCCACTTATTCCTCTTCTCCCTGTCAATTCATAACAAGAATAAAGGGAGAATGGAATATGAGGAAAAAAACTTCATAAGAGATATGGATTTGATAGAAGTCCTTAGAGTATCTTAACCTAATCAAAGATTGTGAGGAGGTCAAGAGGAAGTCATTGTTCGTGATAGCACGAGGAAATGACAAATTAGAGAAGATGATCTCTATGGGAAAGAACCATGGTGACATGAAAGGACTTGGACATAATTCCAATGTCAATCATACCTTCTCCTCACAAAAGATCATTCTTATGAAAGTCAAAGGATAGGTTGTTGCACAAGCCTCCCACAAGGGCAATGAGAAAGCAACTTCTTAAGGACCATCACAAAGGTCCTATAAGGCTAAGAGGAAGGAAAGCACTTCCAAGGGTAAGGCTCTCTTGAGACAATGGGAGGAGTTTGGAAAACCAAAACCTCAACCATAGTCTTATGCTAAGGTAGCGTGGAATAGCTCTCAAGCCAATAAGGCTTCTACCTCTAGAGGATATCCAGAAAATACCTCCACTTCTAGAAATCCCAAAAGAAAAGCTAAAGAACCCCTCAATCCTCACATACTCTAGGAAGAACCAATCCCATCATCTTAAGTCTAGAAGAACTTGATTATGTAGAAAGAAGATGACATCAAATCTCAAAAACACCAAGCGTTAAAGAAAATACATAATGGAAGGATGTCATCAAGAGGAACCATTTTCAAAGCCTTAAAAATAGGAACCGTCTCAAGGAGAGGTAACTAGCCCAAAAAGAAAAGATAAGAAAGTGTGATTAGGAAGGATGAACTAATTAAAGTGATTAGTCTTCCAAATGGCTCTACAAGCAAGGAAAATATCAAGATGGTACCTTGATAGTGAGTCATCAAAGATAGATGACCATAATAGGTCATTGCTTATCAATCTTGAGGAAACCAAAAGTGGGAGTATCACATGTGGTGACAAAAACATTGTTAAGATCATTGGAAAGAAAACCATAGAAGTTCTCGGTGTTCCCACACTCACCAAATGTCCTATATATGTGCAAGGCCTAAAACACAATCTGATTAGTATAAGCTAATCATGTTAGAAAATCCTTGGTGTACACTCTGTGAAGGATAGGTGTGAGATTAAGGTCAAGGGAAGGGATAAATTCATTGTCAAGGGGTTAAGTACGAGCAACAAGTGCTCTGTCATAGAACCCATCAAGCATGTTGTGAATGCATGTAGTATGTCTCAAAAGGATGAAACAAATCTTTGGCATCAAAGGTTAGGTCATATCAACTTTAGAGACCTATTTAGGCTAAGTGAGCAGGTAAAAGTCAAGGACTTGCTTAGATTGACCAAGTTGTCAATCCTATGTGCAAGGATTGTTAGAAGGGTAAACAAACTAGAGTCCCTCGTAAAAGGAAAAGCCAAATAAGGTCATCTAGGCTTCTAGATCCTCTCACATGGACTAGAGCAGTCCAACAAGAATAGAGAATCTAGGATACTTCATGTTAGCATTGGATGATTTCACATCTTACTTAGGTGGCATTCCTAAGAGAGAAATCTAAAAGCCCTTAATGGATTCTTTAACAAGTGGAAAATAACTCAAGTTGAACATGACCTTCTCATCAAGCACATTCAAAGCAACCAGGAAAGGGACCCCAAGAACCACAAATTCTCGGATTTCATGAGAGTGGATCAAGATAAACTCTCAGCACAACAAGCTCAGGGAATGAAGGTGATGCACAACCTCACCCTAAGGAGAGAAGGATTGCAAAAGGATTGTCACTCAATGATATCATTAGTAATCCATAAAATAGAATGAGAACAATTGAAAACATCCTATGTCATCTCTATTTCTCTTCTAAGACAGACCCTAAGAAAGTAATATCAGCTCTACACGATCCAACTTTGATCAATGTCATGCAAGATGAGCTCAACAAAATCAAGGGAAATGATATATGGCTCCAAACTAAGAGACCCTCTAACAAGAAGATCATGAGAACTGAATGGATATGTAAAAACAAACATGGTAATCATGGCTCGTGATGAGAAACAAGGCTAGACTTATAACCATCAGATATGAAACATAGTCTTTAAAGAGTCATCTGCACCTATGGTCAAGAGTGTCATTCAACATGTGCATGGGAAAATCGACTTCGGCCCTTGGTATCCATTGATACTGCATCGTCCTTAGCTGGAGTTTCAAATTATGGTTGAGCAGGAAATGCTAATGACTGTAAAAGCTCAACTGTTAGAAGCTTTTACATGAGAAATTGTCTTACTTCGTGGCATTGTCGAAAGCAAAATTCCATTCCTTTATTGACAGCCGAGGCAGAATTCATTACCAAAGAAAGTGGATGCATGTAATTGCTATTTGTTGAAGCAGATGCTTGTGGATTATGAGTTGTCTCAATCTACGATTGTCAACTCAAGCGCAATTCAAATTTTTAAGAAATTTGGTCCAATACTCTAAGAATTAAGCATAAAGATACTCATCACCATTTCATTTGGAAATTGGTTGTAGAGGAAACTATGTCTCTAGAGCATGTATCAATGGAGGAACGACTGGTCAATACCTTCACAAAGGCCCTGGACACAACAAAGGTTCAAATATCTTCAAGGTGTGACAGTAATGTGCTTTATATAAAGTCACAATAAAAAATACTCTAAAAGTAATAAGAAAACATATCTTTGGGGTAAGTGGGGCCAACTGAGTAAGAACGAAGAGAATCTGGGTTTTTACCTTAAAGATTCCATTTTGGATCGATTCAAACTGGCAATACTTGTGGGAAACAAACCGTCGCTCATTATAAAAAGGGGGAAAGGATCCCTAGTTTGATCCAAGATCAATCCAAATCAAATCTCCTCCCCCTCTCTTGTCATTTTTGTGCATTTGTCATATCTTCCAAGCTGACACCATGTCCAAACGAGATTTGGGGAAGGGTCCCTTACGTGAGAAAAAGCAAATTAAACGCCCTAGAAAGTCATCAACAAACTATGAGGCATTAAGGAACTCCTCCGCTTTCGACAACTTCAAAATTTTATTTTCTAAGAAGCGGATCTTTATGGAAAGGTACGTGAATCAAACCACTCTGCGAGATTTCACAATTTCCACACAAGTTCCTCATGATGGGTGAAAGCAACTCACCATCATCAAGGGAGGAGTTCAACAAGAGGGGTGCGCATCTTCTTTGCCAATGCACATAATCGCAACTACACACAGCTCTCCTTCGAGACTGAGGTCTATGGAGTTCGCATGTTGATTGATCCAGACTGAGTCTTTATGCTTCTAGGGATTGCACGCCTTGCTGCCAATCAAGACCATCATCTTTCCGAATGTTGGGATTGATAAAGCCCACATTTTGGAGTTATTTGAAAGAGAGGGGACCACATGGCTTGGGAAGCTCCCCACTGGCGAGTGCTCAATGCTTTCGAGGTTTTTAAGCATCATTCTTGTTCATAACCTCCTATCTACGACTCACAAGACCGACATGAATGATGACATGGTCCATTTGGTTGTGAGTCTGATGGAAGGAAAAACAATAGATGTTCCAACCATCATGTGCTATGTGATGTTGCAAGCATCGACAAACCTTGGCACCAAGAGGAGGCTGCCATATGGGGTGATGATCACCCAACTCATGGAATAGTGCAAAGTGACTCTTCCACAAGATGCAATGGTCTTTCCACAAGGATTTCCTATTGATGATGACATAATCCATTGCATGTTAAAAGGAGGACTGAAAAGGCACGCTGAGCCACAGGCAGCTCAAGCAGCTGGAGATACAACTCAGCCTGTCCCGGCTCCTGTTCCTGTAGAGGTCCCACCACCTGCTTCTGAGTCTACAACAACAGCTAGAACCTTCACATCTGTACCCCCGATTCCTACTACCTCAGATACAGCAGCCCCAACACTCTTAGTGACACTACCTCCAGCACTCTCGGGCTTGATCCAAGGTATTCATGAAGATTTTGGGCACATTCTTAGGTGTTTCAATCGCCTAGGAAAGAAGGTGGAGAGCATGGATCACAAGTTTATCCACATTGAGGGGATTGTGGATCCCTCTCGTGCTCCAGCACCTAGGGTTGTCCTTGACATTCTCACCAACGACGAGGATGAGGAGAGTGATGAGGATGCATAGCGTTTCCTGTTTTTATGAATTTTGATGTATTCCTTGTCTAAAACTTGTAAGTCTTTTTTGGAAATCAATGAAAATATCATTTCTTTTTGCTATCATTTCTTATAATCACCCTTATGTTATGCATTTAATTTAAAACCTTGGGTATCCATGACAAAAAGGGGGAGAGTTAAGAAAAAGATAGGTAAAATTTGAATATTTTGAAATTCAAAGGCAATTTTGAACTAAAAATTGGTATATCATACTCGGGGGAGTAAAAATGAATTGCCTAAGGGGGAGAAAAACATAATGATTAATGGAACATTAATC
>JAOXJP010160286.1:0-12911 GCA_025762735.1 Platanus orientalis
AAGTGCAAAACGGGATTACAACTAAATCCCCCCCCCCCAAATTAAACTAACCATGACATTATTGACCTTATTACAAAATTATCTACCCCTTACAAAATTTGAATTGACCCCATATAATATGTAAATTTAAGTTGTGCCCTCTTATGTGGGGGTACATACATAAGTTGCATGATGTTTGTCCAAATCAATTCCATTTTGCAATTTTATCGGCCAAGGCATTTTGGTCCCTTGAGATGTGCAACACATAAGCCTTGAGCTCCTTAATGACATCCTCAATCTCACCCCTAAGCAATTACTGTTTTTGAATCCCCTTTAACCACGCACTCATAAAGGCTTTTCATCTTGAGCATACAAAAGCTTTCAAGGCACCCCCACCAACCTCGCTTGGATTACATCGACACTCCCCAACGGCCCTCCTTTGACTAGAATGATTCTTCTTTGAGAATTTTCTCATAATACAACTATACCCAGCATACATACCTGGGATTACCAAAGGACGCTTCATCAAAGTTAACCTTTACTCTGCTAACCAAGGGAGGAACCCACTCATTATTCCTCTCATGACTCAATCTTGGGGACATCAAAATACATGAATTCCAATCCCGCATAAAACCATTCATTGAGCAATCCTTGAATTTCTTTTTCACCATCAAGCACGGTCCAATCTCACTAAAAATGGAATATATCACCTCCCACACCTCCCTTTTTTTGTCCTCAAAGATTATTCTATTTCTTTTCCTTTCAAATTATCCAAACAATGCCTTGTAATAAAGCATTAAGAAAGATTCTACCACGAATTCCTTTCACACCACCACCCCACTTCCAATAGACATCCCGAATTGAATCCAGCACAAAGGACATAGAGATATGCGTTAGGAAAAAGTTCCACACCCTTAAAGCAAATAATACAATGTATAAACAGATGATTGCCAAACTCATCTGGCATCCCACATATGCAACAAACCGAAAGGGATAAGGCCATATAGGGACATTGCCTCTGAAGAACATTCACGGTATTTTGTTTGTTTAAAGACACCACCCAGTTGAAGGCCCTAACTCGAGGAGGGGTTGTTGAATGCTAGATTTTATGATGAGGATAAGGACAAGGGTGATCAACTGACAAGATGGATAAAAAGGATTTCGAAGTAAAGA
This sequence comes from Platanus orientalis, assembly GCA_025762735.1. Lineage (NCBI taxonomy): Eukaryota > Viridiplantae > Streptophyta > Magnoliopsida > Proteales > Platanaceae > Platanus > Platanus orientalis. Next base: position 1,153 of record JAOXJP010160286.1, read on the forward strand.
AGCCATAGGAAGAAGAGGTCCAAATTTAACTATCCCTATCCATACTTGAAATGTACACCATATGGAGATCATTCACGAGGTGGCCCATTATAGTCATTTCCCACTCATAAAGGTCTTGGGTGAAAAGGAGATTCCAAGATAAACCATTTCCATCATAGGACAATATATCTGCAACCAAAGCATTCTTTTGGGAAGCAATGTGAAACAAACGGGGATATGCCATCTCTAATGTGGTAGCACCCCACCACAAATCCTTCCAAAATATGATATTCCTACGATTGCTTACAGAAAAATGCTTGTGGGAATAAAATAAAGGACCTACTTGAGCAATATGTTTCTAAAGGAGGGAATGAGAGGAAGGAAGAACTTAACAATGCCAAATTTCATTCCTTACTCTACCCAACCCTAATCCCCCGTGCTTCTTTGGCTTCACCACTTCCTTCCAATTCACTAAGTGATTCTTTTTCTGCCTACCACCCTCCTATAAGAACTTCTGCAGATACTTTTCAATCTGCTGCACCACCTTAGAGGGCAGTTTAAACTCATACATATAATAAACAAGAATATTGGCCATAACTGCCTTGATCAATGTAATTCTCCCTCCCAAGGAGATATGTTGCTTCTTTCAACATGTTAGCTTTTTAGAAACTTTCTCCACCACCGGATCCCAAAAAGTAACCAATTTCTGATTCCCACTAGGAGACATTCCCAAGTATTTCAGCGGCCATACTCCCACCTTACACCCTATAACAACTACAAGCTCAATCAAAATAGGTTGCTCCACATGAATTCCCACCATGCTAGACTTATCTAGATTCTCCATTAGCCCAGAGACGACTTCAAAAATTTTTCAGCACATTTTCCGTGTTTCTAATATTATCTATTTCCGCAAGAATAGTATCAACAACAAACTGAAGCTGGGAAACCATTAGGCTTTCGTCCCCAATAACGAATCCTTTCACCAAATTTTGATGCTCCACCTTTCTTAAAGTGGCACTTAACCCATCAGCCACCAAAGAGAATAAGAAAGGGGATAACAGGTTTCCTTGTCGAAGACCTTTAGAAGATCTAAAGATTTCTTTTGAGGTCCCATTCACCAAAATCGAGAAATAGGGTCCTCCAATACAACCTTCCATCCATCTAATCCATTTCCCCCCAAAAAACTTTCTTTCTCAAAACTCACAACAAAAAATCCCAATCAACCTGATCATACATGCCTTTTCCATATCCAGCTTGCAAGCCATGTCTTTCTCCCTTAAATCTCTTTCTCATATCCACACATTCATTAGCTATCAAAATACTATTCGTAATCTACTTCCCCTTGATGAATGCACTTTGTGTACTCGCCACCACTGATTCCATAACCATCCTCAGCATTGAAGACAAAACTTTGGTGATAATCTTATACTAGCTGCTAACCATACTAATGGGCATGGGCAGCCTCACGCTTAGGAATTAAAACAATAAAAGTAGTTCTCATGGATTTATTCATTTCTCCTCTCATAAAATTCCCCAAACACCCTTAGCAAACATTCTTTAATGATTTCCCAGCACTATTGGTAAAAAGGCATAGAGAACCCATCCGGCCTTGGAGCTTTGGAGCCATCTATCTAAAAAATTGCTTCCTTTACTTCGTCCTCCTCAAGGATATTTATAACAAGTGTATGGTTGACATGGAAGCTGTTCAGGAGGGTAGACCCTGGTTTAGGCTCATAACAGGGTATTAGGGAAAACTAATTATTGTGGGATTGGAGGCAGAAAGCACACTATAACAGGGATCAGTCATAGGCTACACATGTGATTCAAAGACTAGGTGAAACAGGGTCTGAAATAATGGAATAAAGATAGAGAATACCAGAGGGTTTACAAGGTTCTAATCAAAGAATTTCAAAGCTGAAAAAATAGGGACTGCATCACTCAGGTTTAAGAGAAAATTTCTGGAGCTATTTAACAAGGTTTAATGTGTCAATGAGGGACTGATTTCTGGTTCATCATTAGGATATGACAGGGTCAATTCTGGGGAACACAAGACAAAAATCACAGATCAAATAGAGGCTGTTTCAGGCTATGTAGGTGGGTCGACAGAGTTAGTAGAGGTCTGGTTTAAGAAACAGAAATAAGATAACTAGGAGTGCAGATTTCAGGTAACCAGAACACATCACAGGCTCTTCATAGGATGCTGCAGGTCTGATCGGTGTTGGGTAATGGATTTTCTTGAGGTAAAACAAGAAGTGGATGGTGGAATGGATGGCTGCAGGTCTTAGGGAGGGATTATTCAGGGTTTGACAGTAAAAAAAAAAATGATAAGGAGATCTGTTTACAGGTTTAGATCCAAGAAAGGTTTAAAACAGATTCTTGATGGAAATCAAGATGCTTTAATGGATGATTTTCAGAGGACAGCAACAATCAAAGAGAAAGAAGAGAAAAAAGAAGAAGAAGAAGAAGAAGAGGAAGAAGAATAGAGATAAGGAAGAATATGTACCTGTGCGAAGACCCTACCCACACCTAGGAAAACCCTACCTAGGTCAAGTTCTTGGCACAAGAGAACTTGAGTGATGTGGAACAAGTCTCAAGACAACCCCAAAGCTTTAAAGAAACACACTAAATTGATCAGGAATCAATGCAGCCACCATTTAACCATTTTATCGAGCACCTAATGTGCAAAATTCTGGACCGCTACTTGTTGAAGATGTAAAACGTCGTTATTCAGACAAATAGGTGTAGCAACCCTTTAGAACATCTTCCCAACTTAAGCCTCCAATCCTCCCACAAAATAGAGAATCTTTAATCACCTTCTCTAGGGAATTTCTTCAAACACCTTGAGTGCACAAATAATCCCACAGCAGAAAATACATGTATATACTTGTTGATTTGTATCCAATCTCAACCCAACAACTTTCCACAAGTGAGGCTTGGTCGAAGTGGATAATTCCTTGTGCAACCAATTATTGAATGAAGCGTTTCCTTACAATTTTAGAAGAGAACTAGAAGACCAATTTGGTGCGGGCTTATAAAACAAAGGAGTTTGATTTCTTTGGATTCAAAAACTCCTAGAAAGGAGCTTCTAGTGTAATCGCACACTATAGGTCATCAAATAGTCATGAGATTTTAAAGACAACTTGAAGTGCTAGAAATTTTTTGGCAATCACTAGGAAGATTATTTATATGAAATCAAAAATTTTCTGGTCCCTAGGTCTCACGCCTGAAAACCCAAACGATTTGCTTGAATTCCAGGGTACGAGGGATTGAAATACTTGTTCATTTCCAATATATCTTAAGGATGTTACCCAAATTTCAGTCGAAATTTCGGCAGCATAGCGGCTAAAAATTGGGTCTGGGAAAAATTTCCCACATCTAAGATAAATCTGTAACCTGTTCAAATCCAAACAACAACACTCCAATATATCCACTACCAAAAGAATAACAATGACTGCCCACCTAGTAGTTTGCTACATCATATAATCCATACTACAAAATGACATAGACAAAATATATTCACATCCATATACAAAAAGAAGTCTGATCCACCTTGGGTACACAGAGCCTATCTATACATCTAGAGACAAAATCTAGCCTACTAGCAAGAGTACATAAAATCAATCTCTACCTCACGAATCGTCACCCTCTCAGATACATCTGTAACTGTGGCAATGTAGTCTCAAAGCTCGAGATTCGTAGGAACTTGTCTATTTGTAAGGGGGAATTTTTTTTTTGGTGAACTTCGAGAAAACCCAACAAGTAAAATCCACATTCTAAAATTCATAACAATGAAAAACAAAACCGTCAAAATATGCGAAATTCATCTAATGATAAACTCTTTCAAATAAATAAATAAGCAATGTAAAATTCATGTAATGGGATGCATGACATGTTTGCAGTCAACATAAATTGTTTTTAAATTCAATATATTTTAAAGTACATATCAATGCAACTAATGACATACGGAAACAAATAGCATGACATGCACATGCTCTAACATGTATGAATTAAATGGTTCATTCACTGCAATTGCTTCAAGGATACTATTGATGGAGTCACATGCATAATGGAAACATGTTAACCCTACTATTGTTTGATTCCCATATATAATAAAAATACAACCACAATGTTAATGGTGTCATAATCTTGCCTTACGAATAAACATATCGAGATACAGATGAAAAGAGATTGCTTTATACAGTTATCAGGATCACAGGATGGCAAAATAACCCACATCTAACATCATATATCTTAAGCATAGGATGACCAAGCAATAAAGGAGGTCCAACTCACAGTAAAACATAATCTCATCGGAGGACAAAGCCTCTCGGAGGCCGACGCCTCTCGCCTTCCTTGGGAGGACCATCCGGATCACAATCCAGGAAATGTGCTGACACTGGTGCGTCCACCAGGCAGGCCTAAATAAATCAGAGACCAAAGTCTCTCTCCACATATCACATGCCGGTGTTGAAGTATATTAATTTATGTTTCTCCTAACACCTTAAGGTTTTGGGAGAGTTGATTAATTTATTGTCAACATGGTATCAGAGTAGGTTTGATTGTGAGTTTAAATCCCGGTGGAAGTATTTTCCCGAATGTAGTGTTGTGTGTGTGTGTACACCTAGTGTGGACCCTTGCCTAGCTCCCCAAGTGTGTTCTCAGGAGAGAACAATGTTCCTCCTAAGGGGGTGTTGAATTATATTAATTTGTGTATCTTCTAGCACTTTAAGGTTTTAGGAGAGTTAGTTAATTTACTGTCAACAGCCGGGTCATAAAAACTCTATGGCCACATATAAGTATATAAATTCTTGGTCAGTGCATAATATAACAATTAGAAAATCCATGGCCAAATATGAATAAGGTAGAAGTCCTTGGCTAGATGTGCAAATAGGCTAGAGGCTCGTAAAAACTCAATTCCTTGATGCTCCATGCATAGATATAACAGATTTCTGACCATAAGAATGCCCAACTCCTAGGAGCAAAGTGGAATAAATAATAGGGTGCTTCTGTATTGGCCTACCATGCTGAGTATAATAAGTATATAGAATATAATCGATCATCTAGGCACTGATATGAAAGCAGTCCATAAAATAACACTCGGTCCAGCATTGTTAACATGCAATGCAACTTTAATGATGCATGTAATTCTTTTCACTTCATAAAATGTCAATTCGCATGAAATCTTTTAATAGATGCACAAGCCAATACTTATAATCACTAACAACAACATGTAGATCAAACAATATGAAATAATGAAATTTGCCTTGAAAATATTTTTTTTCCCCGGTCTCAAACCAACTCATTTCTATATCCAATAGCTTTTAAAATAATAGAAAATGCATCTATAATAGAAACGAAAACTAAACTAAATTTACATTCAAATCAAATCAAGTATCAACATATTTTTTGAATTTATTTCAAAATAAACTCTAACATTGCTATGAATTAGAGAATATATGATCTACTTATCTCCTTAGCCTTGTAGGAATCTCCATCTATCAAGCCAAAAATTGGTGGGCATATGAAAATTAAAGAAATAGTATATTTTAGAGCTCTAACCATATCTATACCATATAAAAGTACTTTTATAAATTTATTTGACTCAATTTCATGGTCTTTACATAAAAAGGGCAAAATCCCTAAAACCCATTTACTTATTGGAAACCTTGGGGTTTAATCCATTAATTAAATAACAACCCCACAATGTTTTTTTGTTTCTTGAAAACATGTCCCTAGCATTGGAAAATGGTTCTCACCAAAACCCTAACCATGAATATTAGGTTAACAGATTATTAAATTCACATAGGGATGCCATTTCTTAGCAAATAAACCGATTTATTTTGTTTAGGAAAGAGACCCCAAATTTTTATTACTTATTTTGACACTTATCTTGCAATTTTTACTAAAATGAGATGAAATATAACTCATATACTAAATTAAACCATTTAACTTCATGAATTAGGGGAAATGAGTCATCCTACTTACAGATTTCACAAAATTTGGGTTGTTGCCCTCTAGCTAGGGTTTAAAACCCCTTTCTTCCTCCCTTAAAACGTGTAGCAATGAGCCACCATCCCCATTCTTCTTCCTCTTCTCTCTTCTTTTCCACCTGTTCGGTCGCATGAACTCTCTTTCTTTCAGGAAACTGTTCGTTTGATCGAATAGGGGAAATCCCTCTTTTATTTATTTTGTATTTTTTTTTGTTATGTTGGCCTTAAACAGAGCGGAATGGCGGAACAAGATTCGTGTAGCCGACCCTAAATAGTTGGGATAAGGTTGTTTGTTGTTGTTGTATTTTTTTGTTATGATTTTTTCCTAAAATGCCCTTGGGTATTTCGGGGCCGTACACTAGGACTGGCTGAATGATATGGGTTATGATGGTGATGGTTGAATGTTAAGAGAAAGTGATGGGAATGTAATACTAGGTGACCGGATGGTGTAGGAGTAATTGTGCAGTGATGGTGGAGGTGGTGTGAAGGTTATGGAGATGGAATTACAACAATGAAAATTCCCAAAAACCAGAAAATATAAGAAGAAGAAGAAGAAGATTACCTTGAGGAAATGACCAACTTATACCTTGTTTAGGCAAACAAGGAAAAAAATGTACCTTTGTGAGAAATCACCAACTCACAATTTGGAAATTACCAACCAAGCCAAACCTTAGGCACCAAAGACTTGAAGGCTCTTCAAGCATGAAGAAGAGAAGGAGTTTCAATCATGGAGAGCAAGAAAAAAACTAAAATTTTTATTCATTCAATCATACCAAGTACAAAAACGTGCACCCATATATAAGTTCACAAACTCATAAAAATAATAAGAAACTGACTTAGAAACTTCTAAACTACTAGTTTACTTGTTACCTAAGACTTTCCTATAATCAAAACTACTAAAAACTTTACTTCCTGAAAACAAAAAGTGTTAAAATCAAGCCTTTCTAGAGAATTTTGTCTAGCACTCTTAGAGGGTAACTTTGACTTGTTGACTCTCTAATATTACTCAAATACCATTGACAATAATGTCTTATTACACAAATACCCAAAAACAAAAATTAAAATGACCCTCATGTCCTAGACTCTAATAACTCAAATTATTAAGTAAAACAGTGAAATAACTTTAACAGACTCCACCATGTGTCTCCATGTGTCTTCTTGTGTCTTCATGTGTGGACCCCACCTTGCTCCCATGTCCTCATCATTGAGAAGAGAGGCAGCCAAGTCGTTGGAGCCAACAAAACCAGAGAAAATCTTTATTACGTTAGTCATGTTGTTTACAATATGGCTCTCTCTCTCTCTCTCTATCTCTTTTAAAGACAAAATTTCAGACTAAAAGAAACTACCAAAGATAGAAACTAACCGATTGCCTAAACTTATAAAAAAAAACTTGCCAAAACATAAAATAAAGAGGTCAAATCGTGTGGTTCTCTTGACTCTTGATATGGTCGACCAACCCTATTTTTCTGATAAAACGAGCTTTACAAAATTGATTAAAACCAATGATAAAAATTCCTAACATGTCGCAACTCTATTACTTAATAAAATATGAATTACAAAATAAAAGTCTAATAAAATCACTAAAATCAGCACTTGAGCTTCCATTGAGTGATCATGAGCATCCTCCATGTGTCTTCTCTTCTTGTTCATCTTCATGTGTGGAATTTATTGGAAAACAAAAATTTCATGTATGGACCCCACTAGGACCATATGTGGATCCAACCTTGCTTCCCATGTCCTCATCAATATCTGCTGCAGAACCTACTGTTAACTAAACTCTATCCTGCAACACCCTGAGATTACCCATATCTATCCTTTCAACAACCCAAGTATTAGCCATTCTTTGATTTATTTCCTGCATATCCTCTAACTCTATTTCTTGTCTATTCGATGGCCTGTAGATCAGTTGTTATGGTTTCTGTCTACTGTAAAGTGCTAAGTGAATTTCACACACCTCAATTGAAGAATAACTGCTGTTAAGTGATTATATTTTCTGTTATTTGATCTGCCATAAACCTGGGTGTTGTTGTTGGAGCTCTCGGGTAGTGATACATACCCATAGCAACTAGTTGCTATTCTACATATATTGGTTTATCATCTGCTGCATACCTACCTGAGTTCAAAGGTGTCTTAGATTGATCTGCTGTGTGGATTCAATAAATTCTGATCTACTACCAACCACATGTTTCTTAAAAGCCCTGAATGCAGTCTGTCGTCCTAGTATTTAAAGCCTATGACCACTGCTATACAGATTTAACATTGTGGATAATCTTTTTGTGGCTCTATGACTGAGATTGTTTATGGTAAGCCTACCACCTGTTTGATAAAAGTCTAAGTGGGAATCTTTCCTAGTACTTTTATGGCCCATCCACTAGGATGTCCTGCATCAGAATGGTTCAATTAACAAACATTTCTACCCTCCACTGAATTTTTTAAAGTATCGTTTCAGAAGTTGTAAAATGTTGGACTGCACTTTTAACTATCCTTCGTTGTGCTATATTTGTTTTTTCTAATCTTCTGAGTGTAACCAAATGTTCCATGAATTTATTAGTCTAAAACATGTTATATGAATTTCTTCCATGATCCATGAATTTTCCAGAGTCTATAAACGTTTGATAAGTGTCTAGACGCCATGGAGATCTCAATAATAAACTTGCAAGGATGCACTTATTCACTTTCTTCACTTTGCTGCCCTTTTTTTGATTGGGGCCAAGTCTTCCATGGATTGTTCCGAATCTAGGAGATTTCATGGTGTCCCTCATTCTATTTTGTTTTTTCAATGCTTCGTTCTCTGGCCTTCAGTTGTAAATATGCTTCATACTGTTTTAGTGTTATTCAATAAATTTATCATTTACAAATACAGATAGAAGCTTTTTACCTGGAATTTTCATATTGTATTTCATTACATTGCTTGTGCATTTTAGGAAAATGGTTATTATTGTTTGAAGTTTAAAACTCAACCAGACTATGAGGAGGACGTCATTGAAGATCAGCGTTGTTGTGTCATTTGTTGAGCTTTGTGATTTTTCCAAAAGCAAAAGGAAGAGACTAAAAATGGCGACCCAGTGCACGAGGCTCCCGCTAATGCGGGGTCTGGGGAGGGCAAGTTGTATGCAGCCTTACCCCCATTTCTGGAGAGGCTGTTTCTGTGACTTGAACCCGCGCCACCAGGGACGCTAACGGTAAGGCTTACCGTTGGGCCAAGCCGCCCTTTCAAAAGGAAGAGACTGTTTTAGTTAAAATTCTCTGCTATAAGACTAATGAGCAAACAAAGATGGGGATATTTATAACTAAATGTTACAAGCTAATAATGTCAGGTGGTGGTTGATGCCATGACAACACCTTTTTATTGATTTGAACGGCATCTTGCCATAGTAGTAACAAGCTGAAATCAAGGACTGTTGCAATTAAAGGATGAAGGAGAATTATTCAATTTTAGTTCCATTTTACCACCTTCTCCTCTTTGATTGCATTTAGGAGGATGGTTTCTGTACCATCCAATACAAATTTCTGTTTGCTCATGTTTCTTAGAGATGTCTGAAACCTTAATAGAACAGACTTTTCTTAGTTAGTGCTCTGCTTAAGATCAACTCATCCTTAAAAATAAAATAAAATCAATTATAGTTATAATTAGATATACTTCCATAAATTTGTGTTTGTTTTATTTGCAAACAAAGCATCAATCTCTTGAACAACTTCTTAAATAAGTAGACAAGTTATATTTTCATCAATTCTATGTCCATAGCAATTCTCAGACAAAGGATAGAACCCTCTCATTTAAGTTGAACTTTTTAAACAAACAAACAAACTTTCGGCCACATCAATTAATGATGCAGTTGCTATATTTAACTTAATTTTTTGATGAACTATGTACACAATTTTTTTAAGGACTTGAAAAAAAAAAAATGGTTATTCTAATTTGTCTCATTTTTTTCTTCGAACTTCTTGTACATAAACTCTGTCTATTTATTAATGTTTTTCCCATACTGTTCACTAAATCTTGTTTGAATTCCTATCTCACATTGTTTGGACATTTGTCTAAGGCTCACCATTTTCAGTTATTTAGTGACAACTATGGATTTGCAGATTCACTTTTTATTCAGATGCATGGGTGCAATGCTTCCAAATGATATTGGATTTCTTCAATGAAAAAAATTTATAAGAAAATCGCTTGTATCGTGACACTTGTTTCAATTCAATTTATAGGATTTTAATATTTATTGTCCGCATTGTGAATAGTAAGATTTATATGTAAATCATAGGAATCTTTTTAAAAGATGCATTGGACTCAAATTGCTTGAATAAAGATCGTATCTGAGTTGTATAATTAAAGTTGTAATTTGTAGAAGTTTAAACAATAATGGGTTTTAGATACCTCGTCCAACACTTTTTCTTATGTTAAATTAATATAAATGATTCATGTATAAATTGTTAGTCTTGCGATCTTCTCATGCTAATATGTCATATTATTGTCCATTTAAGGCCAGCTAAACCGTTTGTGCTTTATCATTTAAACAAATTGGATGAACTTTTGGTGTTTCATATTTTGTTACTCTGTGTCGGTACTTTTATGGACATTTTGTTTGATTGCTTCGTTCTTATTAGCACATTTCCTTTTGTGCAGAGTGACCCTATCGCCATAGTTTATGCAAAGAAAAGAGATGGAACACTTGAGGAACTTGGCCGTACGGAAGTGATTATGAATACACTAAATCCTATTTGGATTGAAAAAGTTCCTATTGCATACCAGTTTGAAACTGTCCAGCCATTGGTGTAAGCATCTCCTCTTCCTTGAAAGTACACATTGTTTGTTTAGATTCATTCATATGATTTTGATGTTTGTTTTTCCCCTAGTTGTAATCCTCTTTTAGACTTCGTATTTTAATCCTTTTACTTTATTTGCACATCTTATGTTTCAGGTTCCATGTATTTGATGTTGACACAAAATGGCACAATTTACCTGTGAAGGTATTTATGTTTCATGCTTCTAAATTCATATATTAGCTTGCTTTGGGTCTGCAATGTAGGAAATTTTTTTAAAATGAGATTCTTCATTATCCATGTCAGACTCTTCAAAGTGACAATTTTTTACATTGTAAATGCTGGAGATTCCTTGTGGTCCACTTAGACTTTGGTTTTGACAATCTAAACAAAAACAATCAGATACAAGTAAATAAGACAAGATTTTAACTATTGTTTATTTGAAAAATATTTTAAAAGTGATACTTTTATAATACTAAAGTTCAAAAGGATTTGCTATTTGTACTATACAAACTTAAATAATTAAGAATAGATAGAATTAAAAGACAAATTTTCTTTTAATACCAGACTTCTGGTTAGAAATATGGATCTGACAGAGTTGTGATAGCAATGTCCTTATGCCCTGATTAATTTAGAATTTAGATTACACAGAGTTTTAGATTGTGTACATCAAGATCGACATTTATTTATAGAGACTACTGTTCCTTTTTTCTCTGGTGGTATCATAGTTTACTATTTTGCATCAAAAGGTTTTTCACAGAGAAAGTCACCTCTCATGTTTTTCACTAAAATGACTTTGGGAATTACATTATAAGGATCAGATTTACTTATTGAAAGCAACTAAACCACTGGATCTTGTAAAAACAGGCAATTCACGAAAAATGGTCTATATGAATTATGGAGAACTGTTGTGTTTAAATAACAACAGTATGCAGTAAATGGCATTGTAGAGTTTTTTTTTTTTTTTTTTTTGGGGGGGGGGGGATCAATTTAAAAGCAAAATTTTATAATTAGAGATAAGTTAAAATT
>JAOXJP010160297.1:0-12911 GCA_025762735.1 Platanus orientalis
TAGGCATGGGTCCACACAACACGTACACACGCACACAACACTACATCCAGGAAAATACTTCCACCGGAATTCAAACTCATGACCAAACCTACTTTGATACCATGTTAACAATAAATTAACCAACTCTCCCAAAACCTTAAGATGTTAGGATATACACAAATTAATGTACTTCAACACCAAGCACATCCATGACCATAATTACCAGAGAAAGAAGCAAAAGCAAGAGGCAACAAGAAAGTGAGAAGCGAAGCTTAATAAATCCTTAGGAAGCAAGAAGCAAAAAACAATAATAAAATATATAACTACATGCTACAATCAATAATTTCAACTATAATACAATAAAGTGAATAAACTTTATTAGGGATGCTAGAGCAAGTTGGGTTAATTATATTAAAGACATAATGTAATCTTGTTTTAGGAGCCTACTCCCTGTGGCGTTTGGGGATGCCTTATCCTCTTTTAATGAATTTTCTTTTATAAAAAAAAAAGTGAATAAACTTTTTTAAAAGTACGAAAAAATCGAAAAGCTATACCATGTGAGTAACATTGAATCATAACCTATAAATGAATGTGCAACCCACTTGTTAAGGCCATACTTTAGATTTTAACAAACATAAGATTTTTTTGTAAACATATATCTTAAAGTTAGACTATAAAAGACCTTGTATAAAAACCATTGGATTTGAATCTTTTTACTGTATTAAAATAAAATACTATAAACAATAAATTCAATCCTATATCTTTTTTTCCTACAAAATTGTTAATAAATCTAATCGATAATATTTTGTTCACTGTTAACAACATAGGATTTATATTAAATAAAATACAATATTGTTTCTTGGATCGCTTCCCAGTCAATTCTCCATACGTTTCTATTCGCTTTTCTAGAGGCTTCCACTTGCTTCACCATGCTTTCCATGTTTGGGAAATGTGTTTCCCACTACTTCAGGAAGCAGTACAAAATTAGCTTTCCAAACAAGCTTCCTAGGAAGTGAGCTTCTCATCTTGTACTAAGCTTCCCTATAACTATTCCCATGACACACCAAATAGGGATAAAAAATTAAATAAAAAAGCCTCACATATCTCTAGTCAGCTCACAATAGGCAAAGAAATTATTCACATCTTCATCCTTCTGACACATCATGCATCTCTAACAAATTGGAAAACCTTCTTCTTTAAGTTATTGGTGATCAACACCCTGTTTACAGCCATTATCCAAGCAAAAGCTTCCACCCTAGGCTAATATGGTTTGACCCAAATTCCCATGACTACAAATGACTGGGCAGTCCCCTGGATTAAAGCAATTTAATATGATTTTAATGAGGACATATTTTTTTGAATTCATCCAATTCTTCTTTCTTTGGATGTGAGGCAATAAAGATAGCTTTAGCACTTCTCTCTAGGATGGCTCTTCTTCTACCTTCATAGAATCTTCCCTAAATGTAGTCCTTCTATGTATTTACAACTTCATGTGCATCTACAAATTATTAGCACAAAACTTATGTTTTTACACTGTGTCAATCCCATCCAATGTTCCAGCATTGTTTTGGCTCTTTATTAAATGTGGTCAAAAGTTTCATTGCATTCAGATGACTACTCATAAAAGATGAGGAACTATTTAAAATCACAAGCAACAGAAGAATATAGCAGTAGTCTTAAAACATCAATGGAATGGTTTTTTGTTTTGTGGTACTAACAATATTTCTCAAGGTTTAGAAAGTAACAAACAGAAAAAGTAGCTTAAAGCTTTTATAATGGTAACATCAAAGAAAAGCTTTCAAACTACTACAACATATACTGAGAATATCTTTCATCTCACAAGAATAATGCTATTCTTAAAATTAAGTTCACTTTTTACAGAGGCTTGCACATGAAATAACACTTCAAAGTTTAGATAATGATAAAGTACCGAATTCTCTGTGGCAACACGGAATCTACCGTGTATGGAAGCTCCAGCCCCACCTCCCATGACAATTCCATTGAGAATTGAAACCTTCAGTCATGTTTTTTACTTGATCATAAAGTTGAATATAATGTCCAAAACAAAAAATGGAGAAAAGAAAGCTGAAATTAAATTGACAAAGAAAACCTTAATAGAAAATCATATGGAAATAATCAAGAAAAAATATAAAAATTGCAAATGAGTCACCTGCGGTTTTCTGTATGTTGCCATGATATAATTTAAGGTGAATTCATTCCAAAAATAATCTGCACCTAATCTCCAATGGCCTGATGGAAACAGACGGATTACAAAGTAATATCAACTTTGCTTTGATCAAAAGTAAATCCGGTACAGCAACTTCATGTTTGCATAACGGTTCAGCTTTTCAGCATAAAAGGACGATCCAAGAAGAAAAGGCTTACACCATAATCAAAAGTTGAAGTTCATGGGTGTTGCAGACCCAAGAATCACTAAAAACAGCATTCAGTGACCAAAAACAAATTACACATTTACCTTTAGTAATATCATGAACCACCGCTGCAACATCACCACCGGCACAAAATGCTCGTCCTTCTCCCTGCAACCAATTATAAGTCATAGAAAAATGGAAAGCAAAATAAAAAGTAGGGGCATAAAATAAAAATACCACATATTAAAATTATACTTATTGGCACCCTAGAGCCCAAAGTACTATCTGAAATAATATCATGGGGTAGTGAATTTTGGTGAGAAAGTTTAAAGTTTGAAAACTTTAAGGGTGAACATAAGGAAACTTATGACAAAAACTCCCTGGTTATGACACGATTTGATGATTTTATCAGCTGAAATGAATTGATTGATCTCCCACTGAAAGATGTTTTGTTTATTTGGTCCCACAACTAGAAAATTCTGATTTTCAAGAAGATGGACATGTTCTACATATGGTCGATGGGGAGGTTCAATATCCTGACATTCCGCAAGAAGTTGTGATAAGCACAATGTCGGATCATAAACCAATTCTACTCCAGAAAATTTGTTTCCCACAAAGAGCTGTTGTGACAAGGATCAAGGTAATTCCAAGAATTATAGTAAAAAAGAATCCCAGGCTTCCAGGTGGGGGCCACAAGGGGTCCTATGATGCTCACTGAAATTAGAAGCCTATCTGAAAGAAATCCACATTCCCTACAGATTGCAGCTAAATTGTAGTTGCTTTTTTTAAGGCTTGTAAAATGTTTTTTTGAGTAGAATTTCGATGAATATTACTTTGGCTTTATACTTTTTTCTCCTTGGTGTAGTGATTCCTTCAACCTAACGTGGTGCTGATTCCTTGCAGAACCTCTAGTGATGATTCCTGGAGCCTCCGGTGGGTACTGATTCCATTAGTTCTATCTTCTCTTCTTCTCTTCTTATTTCAATTTTTTTCTATTATTTCATTTGCTGGTCCATTAGTTCTATCTCCCCTCTTCTTATTCTTTTGTTTTCTATTACTTCACTTAATGTATCTTATCATTCTTCAAACCCTATTTAATATCTTCATGATTCAATAAAATTTGTATAAGCATAGCAACCGGCCACCCTATTTCAAACCAATTCATCTTTTTTTACTTGTTTATGGTTAGAAAAGCTCTCCATTCAATCTAATATCCCAGGCTGCAAGTTGGTAACTATTGCACTTCCTAACAATTGAGTTTTTCTATTCTCTTCAGTTTAGTCCCTTCTTCTTCATTCCCTATAAGAAACTACATTTTAGTACATAACCACAGCTGCATATTAGCTGTGATTTTTCTGCTTTGGTTTTTCAAATAGAATAATTCTTATTTGATTCTATTTTCCCACTTAATCTCCTAACGAAGTTCTGCTAATTCTTATCCATAGTTAGGATTATCCTTGCTGATCTTATTAAAATCAGATCCTAGTTTACCTTCTGCTGTTTCTTTGATTATTTGAATTTCAGTTTTGCCTATACATTTCCTTTTACTAATGCCACAATTTCCAGGGTTTCCGATTGCTTATATTTTTTGTCCTTTGATAGTTCCAGCTTCACATTGCCATTCTGTTTTGAAAATATGTGGCCCGCAGAGACAGCTTTTCACTTCAAAAGTGGAGAAATGGTGGAATTCTTTTGAAGTTGAAGTATAGACTGGATACAACTTTGGCACCAAATTGAAGAGACTAAAAGAGAAGACAAAGAAATAGAACAAAGAGGCATTCGGGCAAGTTGACCATAAGAAAAAATCCGTACTGATAGAAATTGTATCTTTAGACTAAATGGAAGGGGGTGCAGCTTATCCATAGAGGACAGGAAGAAAAGGAAAAAGTTGAAAAGGAGTCAGTAATGATAATACACAGAGGAGATTGCTGGAGACAGAAATCTAAAGCCATTTGGCTCAAAGTAGGTGATTTAAACTCAAATGTTTTAATGATGTTGACAATGCAAGAAGAAGGATTAACTTCATCAGCCGGGTAAGGGAAAATGGGAAGATTGCAGATAATGACGAAAGGATTAAAAGAGTCATTACCCAATTCCATGAGGGTATAGACCGGATTTAGAGGGGGCACTGGCCTGCTGCTAAATGTGTTGGATGAAGACATGGCTCAGCATATGGCACGACCCCTTGACAAAAAAAGATATCTTACCGCCATTAGGCCCCAAGATGGGGACAAGGCTCCGAGGCTTTGGACTAAAAAAAAGGGAGGTTGCAGTACCATCGAAGGGGAATAACTAAAGCTTCTTGAGGAGTTCCACAAGAGAGACGATGGGACAAAAAATTGAACACCGCATTTATCACCCTCATACTGACAAAAGTTGGGTGGAGGACTTTTCGAGTTCCGACCCATCAACCTAATCTCCAATTCTTATAAAATCATAGTCAAGGTTTTGGCAAACAAACTAAATTTCTTTAGCCTCACTCACTACCTTCTTAAATTCTTTAGTACTTTTAAACCTATCTAAATATTTCTAATTCTTAGTCTGGTGCCTATCCTTATAACAAGAGCTCTTAACTTGATAGCTATTTGAATTTCTTAATTCCACCACCAAGTTCTTTAAATAATTTTCATTTCCCCATAGACTCTCCAAGGACTCTTTCACTATTCTTTTAAAACATTTAGTCATCTCATTCCACATAACATTAGTTTCGTCTTCGAAATTCTATGTTTCTTCATTTATCAATTTTTCTCTAAATAACACTAATAATTCTCCCTTTCCACCATCTAGTTCTTGGGCAATCAAACTATCATTACCTTCTCTTCCATCCCTTTATGTTGTGTTGATAGGCTCTCCCAGTCCAGGATAACCTTGCAGTCCTACCCTGAAAAAAGCTTTATCTGACTCCTATTTGATTCACCTTAAAAGTCACAAATGTTCCCTCTTCTTGATGTGTGTGTTTGCTATTACAAGATCACACACCATTGCAAATTCTAGGATTACATCTCCCGCCTCATTCCTTCCTCCAATTATGTTCATGAACTCCCTCCACTTTTCCACAGTTTTCTCTTACATACCCATGTAAGTCTCTTCCTATAAATATTCTCTAACCCCTTAAAAGTTCTTTCAATTAATTCATCCAAGTTTTTCAAAACAGTGTTTCTTAATGCTTTCATCTAAACCTACTTCAGGTGAATATGACTAATTTTATGTTAATTATATATTTTCCTAAAAAACATTTAACAAATATTATCTATTACCTACTTTCTTAACATCTATAACTACATATTTAGAAATTTATATACTATCATTACTAGCCCAGTCTTCTCCTGTTACAAATTATATGGCCATCAATCTCCTTAGTGCCCTCTAGAGTCTAGACATGCTACATTGACACTTTTTTTCATTGTATCTACCAAATCTGTATTCTTACCTGTCAAGCTCTTATGTTCCAACATCCACGCTACTAGGCGAATCCTACTCTCTTAGACTAGCTTTTTACCCTCATTTTTTCCATGGTAGGCCTACTTCTCACTGCATCTGAGTGCTGACTAGCTTCCAGGGAACACCCCTACCAAACCTTGCCCATATCTCATTGCACCTGAATGATAATGCAAAAGATCACTTCCAAGGAATGTCATAAGGTTAAAATACATAATTTTCAGGATTCATGTTTATATGGTTTAGTGTCTATTCTCTCTCTCCACCAGCTCCAAATATTTTTTTTTCAGTCTCCTAGTTTTGATAGGGATGGATAGAAGATCAAAATAAATGTCACGATCTCAGTTTTGGATAACATAATCAGAGAGCAAGAGATGCTCCACTGGAGATGTTTTGTGAAATGGTTCTTAAAAACTAACCAGATGTTTTGTGAAATGGTTCTTAAAAACTGAACCCTTGCAATTGGATGTAGAGAACAGGGTTATGATGGGTTGGGACCTACCCCAAAGCCCATCTGTTAGATGTCTGAAAGGAGGCTTATTTCTATTCATCTTGACCAAAGAACAAGAAGCTTTAGGTTTTCTTTTCTTTTCTTCTTTCTTTTTTCCTTTTATTTTTTTTTTTTTTGGGTGTGTGGGGGGGGGGATGTAAGAGGTTTCAAGTTTCAACTTATTGTTTCACTCTTTTTTTGATGAATACTTATTGTTTCACTCTTGGACTATATGGTTGGGGTCTAAGAAGATCCATTCCAACTGGAGCAACAAATGGATTATTCATTACCAAAAAAAAAAAAAAAAAAACAAATGGATTGTTGTGTTTGGAATTCACTTGGAGTTTGGATTTGCTCACAGCTATAGAAAATGCTTGCCGCACACTCGAGGAGGGGCGATGCATGGGAGACAGGCAACTCATGTGGGGCGGGATCCATGTGAAGTAGGGCCAACAAATGAGGGTTCAGCCAACGGCCTGACCTAGCCTGGGCTATAAGTCCCTCTATTAATTTGAGCTTTTAGAGCAAGTGGTTAGTCATCCTACATCAGTTCTATTTGCTAATTCTCAACAATTTCTGCCATTGTTATTCTCTACCCAAGTGTTGGTGATTATCCTACCCCATCGTGTGGTCATAATCATATAAATTTTCTGGGTCTTTTAATGTGTTCCTGAGTTCCATCCAGCCTGAGTTTATATGTTTGACTAGTTTAAACTATTCCGACTTTGCTGAGATTTTCTGGAGTTATTGTTTTCTAATTTATCTATCATCCTACAAAATTTCAAGTTGATCTAATATCTCTAACCCTATTTTCTGTGGTGTAGAAGTTCTGTCCAGAAACCCAAATTCTGCGTGTTCTCTTTTCAATCCGAGGAGTTCTCAAGCTGAGTGTTATTTATAGCCTGCTTTGACTCTGTTTTAGCTCCCTTGTGGGTCCATAACCCACAGAATTTTGAGACCCCAATGCCATTCTGCATCATGCCCCCATTGGTGATCATGATTGGAATAGAAGCATTTTTATAATTTCAAACCTCTCTTCGCCTGGGTACGATGGACAGATTCCAGTCCATTCCAACAACACATGTCGTCAGCTTAGCAATCATGTGAAACCTTCAGTTATGGGTTGATAGTGGATCAGGCCCATATAGGTAGTACAAGTCGACATAAGGCAACTTGAACACATATTGTCTGCATTCCAACCAAAAAGCATATAGGCTAAACCATTTTTTCCTTGAGAAACTATTTAGGGGGACTTCCATTCAAGCGAAAGGACCATGGGAATCCTGTAAGATTTCAAAATTCAGCGTATGAGTAGGTGATTCGTCCTTACAAAGAGCTGCATCTCATCATTTTAATGATGGCCCTCAAGGCATTCTGTTATCCCCATCTCTCAAAGGTGAAAGACACAGAATGGAGACTGGCCGCATGTTGCAAGTTCTTGAGAATTGAGATGACTCCCCTTGCAATACAGGTTCAACCCAAATAAATTTGACCACTCTAGCGTTCTTCATGTGAGCCCTGAAGTCAAATGGGCTCAGATCTTGTCAATGGTTTTATTCTGAAGATGCTGCCACACAACCTGAAGCCTGATAACGTGATCCCTGGTAAGGGTTGTGGCCTCACATGTGACAATCAGGTCTCACCACAACAGAATTTGGAAGTGCTGTATGGGGATGCTCTTAAGTATTGTCTCCTGTCTTGGCTTAATGTCAAACGACTGAGACAGTGCTGGTTAATGAAAGGAGCCTTGGAAATGGCTTGGATGTTGATCCTCTGGTCCCATCTTGGGACCCCCAAGCATCTGATATGATTGAGAATGACTTGGGTAACAAGATCCCAGGTGCTCCACTGTCTCAAGATGGAAAGTTCCCCATCATTTAAGATTTGATAAAGAGGTTTCACTTCTTTTTTTTCAATAAGTGAAGTTTCACTTTTATTTTGTTTGCCACCCCCTTTGGGGATCTCCTCAAACCTCTGTTAGGCTCTCTGCTTTTTCCTTTTCTTCTCCTTTTCTAAAAATATTTAACATTTCCAATCCCCAAAAAAAATGTACACAAAAACAAATGTGCACTCAATTAGGCATATAATTAGATGCACATGCAGAAATGCATAAAGCGACATGGTATTGTCAAAATATCATCTCATCAGAGTTTAAGAAAAATAATAGGATTTCTTTGCATTTTCTTTTTTTTTTTTTTTTTTCTGTAATTCCAACAAGAGTATTGTCAACTGAACTAAATAATTATGTTTTTGGTGGTCACATACCTTCATGATAACAAACTTGACATCAAAATCCTTCTCATAAGCAATAAAAAGTTCCAGCAATCGAGCAACCTGAAAAGGCACCATACAAAAGAGTTGTCTGCCCCTCAGCCCACAGTCATTATGTTAAAGCAGGTTAGGCACTTCATTCAGGATACAGTTTCCAGTCTTAACAGCCTCCTATTAAAAATGCCAACCAGACTAATTTATAAGATGAGAAGAAACAACAATTATCAGAGGCATTTAAGTATACACATGAAGAACACCATTCTCATTGTATAAAGGATATAATGGATCATAGTTAGCAAAAGCAGACATTATGGAAAAATGGTAAAAATGTTTACAAGCAAAAACACTTGGAGAGGCATGACCTATTGAGACTTGAGAGAAGAGCATACAATATTAGACCATCCACATTCTGGAATCAAGTTCTCCACTTGAACAATAGTCTAACATATGAGAAGACAATGTGCATTAGAAACAACATACTACCGTTTACATCCGGTTTCACAAGAATCCCTTAAGAATCCTAATACACCAAAAAATAAAAATTAAATTAAATTTTAATTAAAAAAAAAAATTGGGATACTGAAGAAGCAGAGACTGCATGAGTCTCCTACCAAGAAAGCCCTAATGGATTTATACCCTAGCAAAACAAGCAGTGCTAACTAGCATTCTTAAAGAACATGACAACATCAGCATCGACAAATTTACCAAGCCTCCTTCCCTATTATCAGGCTTCAGAATCCCCGATAGGCTGAATTGAAACACCCACAACTCATAGTACCTAACAAGCTATAGAATGACCTGAGAAACCTAAAGTTGATTACATCATAGATCACGGAACAACATGATAATTAGAGAATAATCAAATCAATACAAAACAGAAAATTTCCTTTAGCTTCGACAACGTTAAGAAGGCCTTATAATCACAAGATCTATGTCCAACTCTGCCTCTCAGAAGTGTTCCTCTATGCAACAACCTAAAAAGCCACTGGTCTTAAGGGTATGATGCTTTGAGTTTGAGATGCATAGTTGTGTCATAACAATCCACACTAGATTGAAGAAAAAGCTCAATGATCCCCAGTAAACTAAGAAATGAAATGATCCCCAGAGAACTAAGGAATGAGATTAACACCACATGAAAATATTAATTAAAATTTACAAAGAAACAAAGACCTCAGAGCAAAGTAAGTAACAAATTACACAGACGGATCAGCAATCTTTTGATCAAATAAAACCAGTTGATTACTAAATCAATTTCCCGGTATATGTATGAAAAACAAAAACAAAAAAAAGCAGAAAATTTCCTTCAGTTTAAACAAAATTAAGAAGCCCTTATAATCACGAGATCTACCTCCAGGCTCCAACTCTGCCTCTCAGAAGCGTTCCTCTATGCAAAAACCTAAAGCCACTTGTCTTACAGTATGACGCTTTGAGAAGCATAGTTGTGTCAAAACAATTCACACTGGATTGAAGAAAAGGCTCAATGATTCCCAGTGAAATAAGGAATGAAATTAACCCACATGAAAATATTAATTTAAATTTACAAAGAAACAAAGACCTCAGAGCAAAGTAAGTGACAAATTGCATAGACAATCAGCAATCTTTTGATCAAATAAAACCAGTTGATTACTTATTCAATTTCCTGGTATATGTATGGGGAAAAAAAACGTAGCCAAAAACAAACAAACAAACAAAAAACAAAAGGCAAGCACCCCCATTTTCCATTTTTGAATAAAATCCAGGGCATATCCTTATCCATTATGTAATAATTCCTAGAACTTGCTGTATCATATGTTTTCCTTTTTCTTATCGCACATATAAATTCTTCTACACTGTCCTTTTGTGTGTGTGTGTGTGTGTGTGTGCATGTTCTTCTACATCCTCCTTTTGTTAGAGGCTGCTGGTTTAACTCTAATTGGGAAAATTCACCTTCCTTTTAACATCATGACTTCCATGAAAGAGGGGTTTATGTCAAAGGAAGATCACCAAGTTCTTTTATTTTGAGTGACCATGATTTATGATACTTTGCAAGACCGGAATAACAACGTTTACAAGATACAAGAGGAAGAGGTACGGAAAAGAGCTGGTCTCAAAGAAGAGCTTACTAAAGTCCTATCCACAGAAGAGATTAAGTGAAAACAGAAGTCACATGTTCAATAGCTTAAAGAAGGGGACAACTGTTGAAGTATATTAATTTCTATATCTCTCCTAACACAAGGTATCAGAGCCAATCAAGTTTGCGAGTTCGAATCCCGTGGAATTCAAAGAACTCTCCCAGACATAGTACTGCACGTGTGTGCGCATTGTGGACTCACACCTGGTTCCCCAAGTGTTACCAGGAGAGAACAGTGTTTTTTTCTGAGGGGGGTGTTGAAGTATATCAATTTATGTATCTCCTAACACTGTAAGGTTTGGGAGAGAAGGTTAATTCACGGTTAACAACAACAACACAAAATTTCCATTAATTCATTAAGTGAAATAAAAGTCAATGAGGATATCATGGAAGAGTAAAGAGGAAATCAGGAATAATGTGCTGAGTTAGTGAGTTTCTACTAGTTGTATGCAGAAACCTCAGTTTATAGACCAAAACTGGAAAGATGGCCTTTGAGAAGATCTTTGATGAGGACATGGAGGCAAGGTAGGGTCCACGCATGAAGAGGAGCAAGGAAGAGAATGAGAGAATCTTGGAAAATGTTTGGTTCTGTTTCAGAGTGTTTTGGTAGAGATTTTAGTAGTTATTTCATGTTTTTATAAAGTATTAGAGTTTGGGATATGAAAGTCATTAGAGTTTTTTATATTAGGTATTTTGAAAAAGGGTCTTAAATAGGTTTTTGCAGGAGAAATCTCTTCCACACGATTTGAGGGGGAAGAAATTTTGTATTTGACGGCTGGGATTGGATTAGGGGGGATTTTGGCTTATAAAAGAGCCCCACATCTTGTACTAAAATTTTAATAAATACTTTGTATAAAAAAAAATTAGAAAGCTACATTAGCACTCTCTCTCTTCCATACGGCTGAGACTCCTCAAGTTTGCCTAGACTTGAGCTTGAATTGGTGATTTCTCAGGCATGAGGTTGGTGATTTCCTCCAAATAACATCTCTATCTCATCTATTTCATCTTCTCCATCCTTCTCCTCTACTTCTTCTTCTTCATCATATTTTTTGGTTTCTTATTGAAAACTTGATGCCCACAGTCCATTCTTTTGAAGAACCATCTTTCTAAACTTCCAAATACCTCCATACACCACCCTTTAAATCCATACTCTTCCCCACATCACACATTCACCCTGCCACTTCCATCTGTACATTCTCTCATCACCATCATTTTATAAGAAATCCTTCTCAAATACTGCTCAGAATTTTCCAGCACATGTTTTGTTGGAATTTTTCAAATGTTACATGGGGATTGATGTACTAAATCATGTGGCTACCCTATTCCAATTGATTTTGAAGTTTTGAGTTTGAATACCTCAAGAATCCTTAAACCCAGACCTACGGTCAGGTGTGAGACATTGGGTTTTAGATTTTCGTGAAATCTAATCATCCTCCTGTACCTGGAACAACACCTAATACCTCCTTGGAAGATTAATAATCTGTGGAAGTGTTTTATTGGATGATAACTTGCTGATTTCTTCACCTATATATGAATATATTCTTAAGCACAGAAATCTGCCTACAATGTGTTTGAATAAATGCCCAAATGGGACTGAGTTGAATTTCTTTGTGATTTTGCTGAAGATTGATGGGTTATGTTATGTCAGAGACAGCCTACCTATGTGCATGCTGTTGGAATCTTCCTATGTGTTTTTTTTTTATATATATATAAAGTGATTTATTCTAAGTGTGGCAGATTGCTCTGGAGTGTCAGACTGCTCATTGATTTGTGCTGCATCAATCTCAGATTTCCACAGAAACTAGCTTGAAAGGGTGCTCGAGGAAGATGACCTACAAAGGGCAATTTGGTATATCGAGGGGATAAAACCCCTAGCCTGAATGGATTTAGCCTTGCTTTTTACAAGTCATTATGAAACTTGTTAGGGCAGATTTGTTGGATGTTGTGAATGATTATCAAAGCAGTGGGTACCTAGATAAAAGTTATAATACCACTTTTGTAAACTTGAATCCAAAGAACGAAGGTGATGCGGGAGCATAGAGCGTGAAGAGGAAGAAATTAGAAGACCATGGATATTCCTCCATGTGTGTCCAGTAGTTTAGGTTTTATTATTTTCTGTTTTAGAAGTTTTAATGCAATAAGGCCAATAGTGCCATGGTTAGTTTGGTTTATTGGGTTTTTGATTTGTAATCCTGTCACTCAGTTTTAACCCAATTTTTCTAAGGTCAAAACTTGATTTTTTTTTTTTTTT
>JAOXJP010160318.1:0-12910 GCA_025762735.1 Platanus orientalis
GGGCTTCAGCCTCAGCTCTCGAGGTGTCGGGTCTGGTAGCCTCCTGGCTGCCTTGTTATAGCTTATTTTTCCTCTTTCTTTCTTTAATAATATTGTTAATTATCCAAAAAAAAAAAAAAAAAGCCGACGAGGGCATCAACTTAATGGGTGGGAGAGAATGTCATAACCATGTTTTCCAGCGGTGTTTGCATGGCTCATGGCCATGTCTTTTTGGGTAGATGTGTTTTTGCTTTGGCCTTGTGTGACCCATTTTCATTATTTTTCCTTTGGAATGGCCTTGCGTGGCCCATGTTGTATTGCCTAGTGGCACACTTGTAATTATTTAGTTTAGTGGCAGTTTTGTTTTTAACAATATGATTTTCTGTGGGTTGATGTTCCTTTCTGGCAATCCCTAAAGGGTTTAGCGTACACCTTGAGGGGCAGTGATGGGTCTTCAAGGAGTGTAGCCTCGTAGTGCATTGGTGTGCATCGTGTATGCTATTGTGGCTTGTCATTTGTTTGCTTTTGTTCCTTTACTGGTTAACTTGTGGGACAGTTGAGGTGGGACAGTTGAGATTAATCGGTGTGCTCTTAGCCGGGTCCCTCCCTAATGTCCATCCATGATTCACTCTTGGGCCATGTTCATGATTCAGGTTGAGGGTGTGGGCCCAATAGTAGGATTGTTATAAGAGACAATAGTTGGTAGAATGGTTTCTTGATCCGCAAGACATTGGATGTCGGAGAATGCGCCTATTGAAAGGGGAGAGAGGACAAACCAGGCTGCTTTGTTGATGGAAGAAACTGTCAGCAGAAAACTGCCCTGCCAGAGATTTTGTATTCATTTTTTTTTTTTTTTAAAAGATAACCAGCCCTGGAGTCATCATAGTGATGTCATTAGACGGTCAAATCCTTTGGTGGCATTGCAAGTCATGGCACGAAAGTTTCTAGAGAGGATAAGGAGCATTATAAAATAAAAGTACCCCATATAAAACTTTAGAGTGCGTCACGGAATAGGGAGAAGAGGAAAAAAACATCATTGCTAGAGGTGGAGAAGAGCATGCCAGAAATTACAAAATGCTCTGCAACAACATCTTTTGGGTGTTACATGTGGGAATACAGTCATCCATCATTTTGTTAATCTGCAGCTGGGCAGATAAGACTTGGTATTAAACCAAAGACAGGCAATGGACACTTAACCGTTATCTGGTACAGTGTGCATGGGTGGCTCACACAAGATAAGAGGTATGTTAACTAAAGGACCTTTTCTTTTTGGTCTATAAGAGTAAGATTTGGAGGGTGTCTTTGAGCATTGGGAACCCTTTAACAGGTCTCGAGCTTACGGCATGTGAACATCAGTGATCCAAAGGAGTAGCAGGCAGAGTTGGAGGTTTTAGAGGTTCCTTTTCTATGTTGGGAGATGGGGGCATATGGTATAGGTCAAATCATGGGAGTAAGTATTGGGTCAGGGGAAACTGAAGCTGGCCTAAGTGAACAGCTGATGGAACAGTCGGGTTCCGAGTTGTTTATAGTGTCTGTTGGAGTTGGGAAGACAGTGAGGAAGTGATAGAGGGTGTTAAAGATACGGCTTTATGTACCATTGTACCACAGGGGTACACTAATATTTTCTCCCTCTAACGCTTCCTTTTCTCCACTTGCTTTCATCTCTTATTCTTTTTTTCTTCTCTTCTAATTTAACGGCAGATATGGTCCTAAATAGAGCGAACTGGCGGTACAGAATTCGTGTAGCTGACCCCAAATAGTCAGGATAAAGCTGTTTGTTGTTGTTTATTTAACATGGTATTAGAGCGTGTCTAATCCTGCTACTGATCAGAGGGTATAAACTACAATGGGGATTCAGGGGTAGCTCTGCTTTGGATGGCTGAGAAAGGTGGTGAGTATGTGGAAGAAAGTATGGTAGAAGCCTGGGTAGTGGAAACTCCATTGGAGGAATATTTGGGTTGACCAGAATGTTGGATGGATAGGAGGGTGGATATGTCTAGATGATTTTGGTTTCAGAGAATGAGGAACCAATTGCTGATGTCTCTAGATGGGTGCTTCATCCGATGGAGGTAGTGAGTTGGTTTTTGGGAGTGTCTTTTGTGGGACATGAGAATGAAGCAATGTTATACCCAAAAAAAAAGGAGGCGGCGATGGTGTTGTTCGTGGTTCTAGGAAAGTGTCAATTAACAAATAGCAGAAGGATGGCAGTGAGTATGATGGTACACAGAAAATGAATAGAGAAGTAAGAAATCTGCACACTGGGGTTAATTAATAGAAGAAATCAGGGTGGAGAGGTAAAAGCTTGGACATCAACAATAGGGGCAAAGACTGAAGTTGTAGGTGACTATTTCAACCCCATCTTGGAATGTAATGGGTTTAGGTGACAGGGTCACAGGGCTAAAAAGTGGTGGTATTTCAATCCTATTTTGGCAGCTCAAGTAGTTTCTATGGGTTATTTGGGAGTTTCATTCTACAAGTTCAGTTTTGTTTTGTTTGTTTGTTTGCTTGGTTTTTGGTTTTTTTTTTCCCAGTCTTTTGAAGCTATAAATGTTGATTTGAGTAAACTTTAAACTTTTAGATTGGTGAAGTTGTTGACGGACCTGAAGATAGCATGAATGGTGCGATTCTTGATGGAGTTCAATATGATTACGGTAAGCTTACATTCATTTGGCAATTACATGATATGAATCACTTATTATATCTCTTCAAACACTTTTTGGCATATTCTAATATTTGATACTCTTTTAATAGTATTTGATGTTGACATTGGAGATGGTGAACCCATACGTAAGCTGCCTTACAATCGATCAGGTATACCCATGTGGGTTTATGTAATGTGCTTTTGTTTGGTTGTGCATGGAGTACTTTTTAGCTTTTATGTTCTCTCTTGAATTTTTACTTCATTTGTTTGATATTGATTTGTTATTTCATTCACATGTCACTCTTAGTCTTGGCACATATCTTGTACTTTTTTCCCTTTTCTTTTCTTAAACATGTTTTTTTTAAGGAAGTAAAGAAAGAAACCACAAAGCAATGTTGATGATTTGCATTTTCTGTATGAATAAGCTTATCCAATATACATTTATTAACTAATAGAAAGTGGGCATTGAAGGAAATGATTCTCATTTGAGTGTATATGGGGTTCTCCCATGGCGTATACATTTTTTCATCAAAGAGATAATTAGTAGTTATTTACTATGAAGAATTCATTCTTATATGATTAGCATATAATGATAAGTTTCTACTACAATATGAATAGTTTTTTAAAAGATAGCGTTGCTGTTAAAAGCGGTAATTTAGGTGCATAGAATTAAGGTGGCTTCTATAATCTAGGTGGCTGGGTGCACAAATTGGCATAGTTTTACAATTAGCTCATTATGTGAATCCAGCTTCTATTGGTCAAAAGCAAAAACTCAAAGTCACAAGCAAATGGTTCTAAGCAAAAGAAGAGACAGTTGATGATGGGGATGGCATGCCACGTGGCAGTCCCAAGTTTTACTATCATAAGAGGGGTCCCGTGATAAGGATCGAGTAGAGTGATTGAGGAGGTCTACATGTCAAGCCTGGAACAGATTTGGAGGTTTTGGAGCTATATTTCTATATGGAGATAGGTGGGGCAGGGCCCACATGTGTTTATGTGGGGTTCACGCAAGTTGGTACATGAGGGGCATTGCTAACATATGATTGGTGTTCCTGTGGTTGCTTGGTGTCTTTTCTTGGGTCCTTTTTGCTGTTTTATTTCATTATTTATGAGTTATTAGAGCCGGGGGGGGGGTGTATATTTGCATTTTTGTTTTAGTTTTGGGTTTTTTTTTTTTGTCAAAAGGAATGCATTTGGGTTTAAATGGTTGACCAAGGGGGAGGGAGACCACAATTTTTGCTCCTTGGCTTCTATTTTGTTAAAGGTAGGGAAAGGAGTAAGTTTCCTAGTTGGGTTTTATGTTGGTTTTTAAGAGGGTATCACCCCCATTGTGAATGACATGCATTGATGAATATAGCTCTGGTTTTTCTTTTTCTTCTCTCCCGCGACTTGCAACTTGGGGATTTCGATTTCAAGCTTGTGTATACCTAAGCTTGACTTGGGATAAGGGTCTTTCCAAGAGGGAGTAGGGTATTCTCCCAGGTTCCTCTTCTTCTCTTCTCCTCTCTTTACTTTGATTACGTGCTGCCAAAAAAACCCTACAACCTTAATTTTCTTCAACTCTTTTTTGAATCTCACATCATCCAAACCCTAACTTCCCTCGCTATTCCAATCAACCAACTCTCATACCCATTCCTTTAATTTTCCTCAACTGGAAACCTCACTGCCATTAAAACCCTACCTGTGCACCTCTCAGATTTTCAGATTTTGCTGATTTCTTCATAGAGTTTTTAAATTACTATTTCCCTTATTTTCGGCACTTCTATTTGGAGGAATTATTTGGATTCACCTCAGAGAAATAAAGGTTCTTAGTAGTGTTGATCTGCAACAGCTCCATAGATAGGGTTTCTTATGTGGTTTTGATATCAAGCATGAATGATCTCTGCTCCAAGACTCACGGTTCCATCAAGAAATCATTCTGTGGTTGTTTGATAACATAAAGGGAAGCTCGAATTTCAGATCTGTGGTAATCAAAGCCTCTTGCTGTTAACATAAGTCAAGTGGTTTGATCATCTGCCCTGGACTTATCCAGCATTTTTTGTCTCTTGTATAACTGCTGTCCTAGTTCCTCAATTGTACCCACTTATCCTATGGTCTGCTCCAACCCAACCTTATAAATCATCCATAATTACCCTACTGTTTGACCCTGTCCTGAACCTTATTAAATCCTTCCACAGACTTATAATACCTTGTTTATCTTCCCCTATTACCCCTTCAAATCTGCAGAGAGACTGATCAGTCTCGTGGCCATCAAATTACCATTCTTTATCCTAAGCCTAATCCTTTGCTATTCAGGTGTCATCATTGGTTGTTTTTAATCTCTATAGTCTGCATATTAATTGGTAATATTTGCATTAATCCCACTTGCTGTTTAGCTTTATTTGGTTCACTTATTTAGGTCTTGAGCTGCCTTATTACTTAATTTCTTACTGGACCTTGAATATACTTGATTAGAGAGTAGGAATCTTGCTTATATGTTCGTAGTGCTTTGAATCAATTACCTTGGATCTCTTATTGTACCGTTTCCTCATGCGTGCTGCATCAGTTGAAGTTTATGAAGTTACTTGAAACCTAAGGGCACATGCCCTCGTCGATCAAGCTTATCTCTGTACTCCACTTCCATAGATCTGATTGAGCTAAAATTTTAGTTCTGACAAGGCTAAGTACCATTTGAGTGTATATATTTGAAGGTAACTGGATGTCCTTATGTGAGGTCTTTTTTCTTTCTTTCTTCATTTACTTTTTTGGATTGGCAATGGAATTTATTCAAAGAGGAGAAATTCCTCGGAAGGAAAGGCACGGGAGCCAAAACATATCATTGCCCTACTGTCACTCCAAGTGGTGTAGGCAGTAAGGCAAAACCCCGTTAGGCCCGAAAAGGCCAGACCCAAAAGTTACACCACTACACTTAATAAAATGAGAGCTCAAATGGTCAGAAAAGTTTAGGACAGTACCCAAGTCTCTACCCAAACAAGGCTCAAAACTGAGCAAAATCACTGTGTAAAGAACAAAGGAAGTGCCTTGCTGACAACTCTTTAAGGAGCCTTGTAAGCAGAAACAAGAATGATGGCAGAAATCAAAGATTAGGAGGAACTTAGGCGGCCTCTTTGTCCTCAATCCCTCACTCTACCCCTTGCCCTCCCTTCCTCTTTCCCCGATTGACTCACCTTTGGTAGCCCTGAATTTTCTTATCAAGCTTTAACTGCATTGAAGATTTGGAATTAGAAGCCACATATTCCTAGATTTATAGATTGCATAATGCCCTAATGCCACCATTTTCTATTTCTTTCATCTTTCTAATGAGATTTTAATTTCTGCCTTCAAAGGAGACGTCCAACAGATTTCTGACTTTATTAGTTCTTCAACAGCAACGTCTATATTAGTGCTTGTGTCAGTCACCTCATGGGTGTCATCCAGGTGCTTTGACTTTGACTCATTGTTCAATGAATCTGGCTTCTTAACATTATCTAAGGGATTGCAAGTGTCACCTGAAGAATTGATAGACTGGCTACACCCCTCACTTCCTTCTAGAGTCCTCACTTTTGGGATTCATTGAAGGGTAGGCTTTCAAAGAATTAGATTTTTGCCTTGAAATAATATTAATATTCACACTTCTTGCACACCAATTATCATGGGATCAAACTTATGAGCCATACAATGAAACCATGGAGAGAGTGATTGAGCTTAGAGTTAGACGTGAAACTAGGGTGTCTGAAAGCCAGTTTGGATTTATGCCTGCGAGATCAACAATTGAAGCTATTTTCCTACTTCGGCGATTGATGGAAAAGTATAGAGAGAAGAAGCAAGATCTTCACATGGTCTTTATTGACCTAGAAAGGGCATATGATAAAAGTTTCAAGAGAGATCTTTTGGTCGGTTTTGGATAAGAAAGGGGTCCCAAGTAGATATATTGACCTAGATTAAGATATGTATGATGGAGCAATAACTAGTGTTAGGACAATTGGTGGAAAGACAAGTGAGTTTGCGATCACAATAGGCTTGGATCAGGGGATCATATTCTTTGTGACGGATCCCAAATGAGCTGGGATGAGCCGCCAATGCAAGGGTGACACGTGGCTTAGAGTACGGAGGAGAAAACGGACGGAGGTAGAAACAGTCTTCCTGTTCCGTTAAAGTTAATATTATTTTATTTTGATATTTCCCTCAAGTGGGCCCCCCCTTTCTTTCCCCGAGATGGTCGCCCCTCTTCCCCTTCTCTCTCTTCAGCCGGCGACGAAGAATCACTACCTTTCCCGATCTTAACCCCTCGGCCTAACTATAAATCCCTAAACCCCCATCTTTCTCCATAATCTGGAACCCTAATTTCATTACCAATTCTCCCCCTTTTGCCTTTCCAGACGATCAAAACTCATATCGCATTGCCTAACTCATGTTCCTTCAAAGCTCTTTTGCATGGATTCTTGAATCAAGAGACTGCGATCGACTGAACTCCTTCCGAAATCAAGCTCATCAACATCCACCGCAACCACATAAATCAAGAACAGATGTGGCTCGAATTTCAACTGTTTCCCACTACCCCCAACGCAATAGACATGGCATTTGATAAATAGAGTCTCTTCAAAATCTGCCGCTCCCTGCAAAACCCTAGACGGCATCGTCTGCACCACTCCATCCTTCATCTCCTTCTTCCTAAGACAAACTAAAGGCCGAAGCCCATTCATTGACACCAGTAGAACTTGAACAGACACAACTTCAATGGAGAGCAAACAACTCAATTTATGCATTCCGATATACGAAAGGGCTCGAATTGGCTTCCAATTCCAAATCCTTTATTATTTACAGAAGCTGCTTTGTCATCCATCTTGATTTGCTGCCGATCCGATGCTCTAGCCCTTTCCTGATCGCTTTCATTGTCGAGCTTCGGGTGAGATTGCCATAGGGACAAAGACTTGCGTCTTGATCGAGGTCTGGGCTCTGGTTTCTCCTCATGTTTGGTTGGGCCAATGACTTCGGTGGATGAGATGGGAGGAACTAAGGTTCGAGGAAGAGCAAGGGAGGCGGTTTTTCGTGTGTTGGTGGTGTGAGATTGGTAGAGGGATTGGCTTAGCGCCTCGAGTTCTTCGAGGTCCTAGGTATTGGAATTCCTTCTACCAGGGAGCTCTACTACCATTGATGAAGGAGAAGATTAGGGGAAATAATGGTGCAAAAATGGAGTTGAAGTTGAAGAGGAGGAAGTTGGAAGTGAAGAAGAAGAAGATAAGGATTTGAAGGGATGGATGATTTTGAGGTGGAGAAATTGCCATGGATAATGAAGAGTGTAGCTGGTTGTTGAAGATCCAAGAAAATTGGATGGGTGGAATTCATGGAGGAGATGCGAGGAACATTTGTCGGAGTTTTCTTTCCTCGGCAAGAAGAGGGAGAAAAGGGTCTACGACCGTCTTGGGAAAAGAGAGGGAAGGAGGCCACTTAAAATAAATGGAATAAAATATTATTAGCATCTTAACAAGACTCTTTCTCCATCCATTTTCTCCTCCGTACTCTAAGCCGCAAGTCACCTCTGCATTGGTGGCTCATCCCGACTCATTTGAGCTCCATCGCAAAGGATATCGTCCCTTGGATTAGGGGTCAGCGTTGAGTCAGCACCTTTTTGCCTTAGTTATGGATGAGTTGACTAGGCGTATATAGGAGGAGTTGCTTTGGTGTATGCTGTTTGTTGATGATGTCGTGTTGTTTGATGAGACTAGAGAGGGGTAAATGCCAGGCTATAACTATAGAGGGATGTTTTAGAATCAAATGGTTTTAAGATAAGGTGGACTAAAACAGAATATATGGAATGCAAGTTTAGCAAAAATAGGAGTAGAAATGAGGAAGTAGTTAGAGTTGATAATCAAGAGAAACCTCGAAGTGACCATTTTCGTTATCTTTGTTCAATCATGCACAAAGAGAGATATTGTAGATGATGTTGCTCATAGAATTAGAGTGGGCTGGTTGAAGTGGAGGTGCTTTTGGAGTGTTGTGTGATAAATGAATACCACTAAAATTGAAGGAAAATTTTATAAGACTACTATAAGACCAGCCATGCTTTATGGAACAGAATCTCGCAGCCAACAAGCAACGCATACATAAATGAGTGTGGCTGAAATGGATGAGTTGCAAGACTAGAAATGATAGAATTAGGAATGAATCTATTCACGAGAGCTCAGGTGTAGCATGTATTGGTGATAAAATGAGGGAAGGTCGACTGAGATGGTTTGGTCATGTGCAATGAAGACCAATGACTGTGCCAGTGAGAAGGAGTAAGATGATGCAAGTTGAAGGCGCTAGGAGGACAAGAGGAATGCCAAAATTGACTTTTGTTGAAGTAGTAAGGAGAGACATGGAAACTTGTAATTTATGGTAGATATGGCTCTAAATTTAGTGGAATGCCGAAACAGGATTCAAGTAGCCGACCCCAAATAGTTGGGAGAAGGCTGTTGTTGTTGTTGTTGTTGTTGTCACACTTCCTGCACAGCACCCCTGCAATCAGTCAGTTTCCCATCAAACTAGACTTCCAGATTGCTACTTTGGACATCAGTCTTTCATGCACTTCAACTGAGTCACACCTGTAAGCTACTCTGCACATTCTGCAGAATACACACATGGCTTTGCCAACCAAGTTGCGACTTTGCTCCAAGTGTCTCAAATTATGCACCTCATCATATTCAGGCTTATAGGTAGATGATGTTCAGTTGTGGCATCAATCTTCCTCGTGGACATCAAGCCTTGTAAACTTCTTCTCGCTCGCTTACTTAAATCTCCACCCGAGCTCCCATGCAATCCCATACCTACACAATCACCTGTATGCAAAATTAAATTGCACTCCCGGCATCTCTCTGTCCAACATTCCTTACCTGTTACTCGAAACCGCCAACATATTTCTAGTCTTTTGCTCTCTTCTTCAAGGACTTTTTGGATCATTGGCAATATCTAGAAGCTTCATTCAAACTCTTCTGAACAGTCTCAATGCACATTACCCTAAAACCCATTAGCCCAAACAGCGTCTCATCTCAACCTGCCTTTGCAATCTGGTAGTCTGGCCATCAACCCACCCAGTTGCACCAGCAATGCTGACATTTCGTCAACACTTGAATGAGCACCCATGTCTTTTGATCTTTCCTGCCCCATTGGATAGATCCTAGTTGTAGAGCCTCGAAGCCAAAGTGGGGCCAACACTGTTTACTTGATGTTCAGAACCACTTACACTAGCATCTGATCGTCATGCCTCAGTCGAAGTTTGTCTGATATGCTTTTGTGATACTTTTCACTACATGCAGCATAAAGATCTTGCATTTCTATGAATACTGGCCACTAGCTTGTTGTCAAGATTGCAAAGGCTTCCAACTTGAACCCTGCTCACACATGCACCTATAATGAATGACACACTACTGCCACGGCATGACTCTTTCTTAATGCCCTCCAAAGTTTCTCCCCCATCACATGGTTTAGATGTTCTCCCACTTGAGTTCCCAACATATCCTTCTGATTGCCCAAGGCTGCCAGTGCCTGGTTCAAAAATCTTTCCACATTATTTGTGCCCCTCTAGTACCTCGACATTTCCTTGTCTTTACTTCAAGCAGGCACCAACCTTATCACAAAATTACCTTCATCATAGCAAAGATCTTCCTGCTTTGTCTCAACTTGTTTCTGTTTATGTGCCACCCTAGTACCTTAACCACTTGTGCCTTCACCCTAAGTGCCCATTCCACATTGGATCGTATCCGGGCTGCCTTAGTACCTTGGCTGTTGTGCTTTCAGCCTGACCAAGCACTTGGTCACATTCATGTGCCACTCAAGTCCCTCGACAATCCATGTCTTCACCTTTAGTGAGCACTTAATCAGACCTGTTGTCATGTTCTTCAACTCTGACCTGATCTTGCTTGCTTCTTCCCTTGGTATTAATGTATCTACCCTTATATTTCAGCAATCTTGCCTTCATTCTGAGTGACACCCAAATTCATCATCATCTAATATAATCTTGTGCGTATTTCATGTGTTGTCTTGACTTAAGCCCCCTCCCCCCTGACTCACACACATAGCCTCTTTGTCTGTCTAACTTGTGTGGCATCATCTATTGCTTAGCATCACCTACTTACATGCTTTTTGAGTTTCTTTGAATGTGAACCATCACGACGTCCAACAAAAGCATCATTTGTATTCCCTTGATACAATTATACAATCATTGCTCCCATACTATTCTGTCATATTGGAGACTTGTTCATATGTGCTGTCAATATTTTCTTGATCTCTGGCAAATCTTCTTACAACAAATCTATAGGACAGAAGCCAAACCACTCTGTGGCCAATAGCCCACCTATTACTGGGAAGCACAGTGTTTATGCATGTATTTCTCTGTATAAAAGGCCCAATTCTCATTGCAATGACAATCATGCTCTGATACCTATAGTATCAAAGGTCATCCTTAGCTTTGATCCCTATTATCATGAAGATTATCATTTAAGTAGAAATTTATGCTGTAGTTTTAAGAAAGAAGAAAGAGAAGGTAACAAAGAACGAGATGAGAAGAGAGTCAATGATCTGATTTGTATATTTTTGATCACTAATGAAGAAGTTTTTATTAGAAAAAAAAAAAAAAAAAAAGAGGGAAGCAAACAAGGTTTCATAGCATGAGAGGTACCACAGACCCAGGGAAAACTACAAAGACACCAACTCCTCCCAACTAAACATCTTATCAGCAAACTTAACTGTAGGGTCTATACTCTCACAAATCTACACAAAAGTTCCCAAGGTTACACAAGGTGCCACCAATCTACAAATTATGCCCAACTAAAGGAGTAGGCCCATTGGGCCAAGGTCTGGGTTTGTAAACATAATCCCAGAACCACCCTGCCCACATGTTCTGCCCATTAACAAGCCCAAAACCTATACATTCCCTACATGGGATTTGCATGATGGAGGATCTAACTAAATTGATTCTTTGGCAAACAAGGAAAGAGATGCCAATAAAGGAATATAAGAATTCCTTAAATTTTTTTCTCTCCAAACAAAGAAACTACAACCAAATTCAAGACCAAGATGACAAAGAAATCCAATCAAGACCTAATTAAGGGTATGCATGAATTTATTTTCAAAGTCTATAAATACCTCTTCATTACATCAAAAGGAGGATCTTTTTGAAGACTTCAGTTAAGAGAAAGCTCAAAAGACAAGACAAAACTCCAAAGCTCTAGAGCACCTCAAAGGCTTTCCACCTTCCAAATCTCTCTATTAACTACAGTTCATTGCTAGAGAGAAGAGCGCTTCTTGTAGTCTTAGAGATATGCCACACAAGGCACTGAGTGCACGACTACGGTGTTTTCTTAATTGTCGATAAAGCTTGAAGCCCATGTTGAAGATTAAGCTACACTACTACATTCGAAGAGAAATACGCTGTTAGACCCTCGTCTTCAACGTCAACTGTTAATCAGATCTCTATGTTCGTGCGAAGAGTGTAACCAAAGAGATTTGTTTCTATATTTTCGAAAATTGTAATTCACCCTCACTTTTCATGCTTATTCAAACATCTAATCAGCAATTTAACATTGGTAAACATTAGAATATGAGCAACCCAATGGAATACCAAGGAAAATGCGATGTCAGATGATAATGGGAATACAGTTCCAAAGGAACTTCCCTTTCACTGACATGTCATTGACCCACTCCCAACTCCACTTCTCGATCTGCGTCTTCATGGAAGAAGTGAAACCCAATATCTTCGAAACCGGTTGAGGAAAAAAGACCAAATTGAGGATGAGACCTCACAGTGGAGAAGTAAATGGTTGACGGATTTAGCTTCAACAATACATATGCAACACCTATTAGCCATGTGGAATCCCCTTTCATTAAGTTCTCCATAGTGAAAACACGACCCAAAAACACCAGCCAAAGGAAAACACTCGCTTTAGGATGAAGCTTTGCTTTTCAAATGATCTTTATTGGTATATCATCCCCTCAATATCAGTCGCCGTATGATAACAAGAACACACCGAGAACACCTCGCTAGGGTCAATGGTCCATAATCTGATATCGCCTTCATTTTACCTTCCTCGGTGAGCAATGTTTAGATGGAAGAGCATATCACACAATAGGCTAACTTTGTAATGATCAAGGTTCAAAATATCGTTATCACGACTTGTATCGCGGATCCGAGATACGGGTATGTATTGCAGCTTATCGCGGAGATACGGCTTCCGAAACTGAGAAACGGGTGAGATATAGGTCAAATGAAGGAATTTTGATTTGAAACTTTAGGATTTGATAGAATAATCACTAATTCACACTTAGGAATCATTA
>JAOXJP010160329.1:0-12909 GCA_025762735.1 Platanus orientalis
CGTTTCTGGTGTTCCAATATATCCAAAAAGATGGGAAATCCGTGTACTTACCAGTTCTGACCCGCTAGAGAAAATAATTCCAGCACCTGCAGAAGCATAATTCACTCCATGGATCATATCTTCAACAGCTCCCCCCTGCCCGAGGAATGCAGGTACAAATGGAA
This sequence comes from Platanus orientalis, assembly GCA_025762735.1. Classification (NCBI taxonomy): domain Eukaryota; kingdom Viridiplantae; phylum Streptophyta; class Magnoliopsida; order Proteales; family Platanaceae; genus Platanus; species Platanus orientalis. The sequence continues at coordinate 165 of JAOXJP010160329.1, forward strand.
GGCCAAGGCGTAATGCTGATCAAAATAACCAAGCCATATCAAAACCAATTGCATAATCTATTTAACCTAGAAGAAAAAAGAAGGAGAAAATTTTCGGTAAAAATCGACAAATATCACCAATTAAACCTGAAACAAGAACAAGATAAACAAATAAATTTACAGACCTTAAAGCTCAGAAATCTATCTAAACAAAAATTAGAGAAAGCCATTTCTGGAATTCAATGAAAGAACGTAAATCCGATGGATAAAGGCTCTTTTTCAACAGAATTTTCCGTTAATTCCTCCGAACAAAGAAACATAGCTGAAAAAGAATGAATCCAAGAAAATCGAGATTTACCTAGAAAATCAACGGGGATCCTTCCATTGCAGAACCTCCCCGTCGGCTTGTGCGTGTCGAAGTCCCTCCCATACGGCAAAAGATCAGCACGAGCAAACGTCCCGAGGTAATTGTTGGTGCCGCAATCGACTGATGAATCTCCAAGAACGAATAACGCAGGAACCAGAGATGAATTGGAGGTCGTCGAGTTGGGAGAAATCGTGGGGCTATCGGCTTCTACGAGGTTGAGTGAGAGGTGTTGAAGTTCTTGACGCCATTGCAGCGCTCTTAGTTGCAGAAAGATGGAGAAGAGAGTAGAGAGTAGAAACAGAGACCGGAACGACATTGCCGGAGAGAGGTGGCTCTTGCCTCTTGGTCTGCCGAGTTGGCGGGATTTTGATTTTCTTGTTTATCGTTGGAAAAGCCGGTTAGCTGTTAACGTGTGTATATGTGATGCATGAAGACTGAGGAGAGAAGCAGACGTGAGAAAAGTGGTGATGGCATGAAACGGCATGAGGCATTTTGCTGTAGCTTTTTGTAGTTAGGTTTTTTTGGTCTTTTAACGTGCGATTTTGTCCTTTTGTGATTTTTGTTGTTCATGCTACAGCAACAAAATTTGCTACAGCTGATCATCTGCCAACCACTTGGGTCTCTGTTTTTTTTTTTTGGTAAGGCCACATGGACCATTTAGGGCGAACCCACACCACCACTGATGAGGAGAGACAAGCATCAATCCAAATTCATTAGGGATGCTGCCTAAGGGACTTGAAACCCCAACCTCGTTCTTGGAGAGACAATACCATAATCAACTCAGCTAGAGATGGTTGGTTGGGCCACCTATGTTGTGAAATCAAAGTTTTAGATCATCGAAGTCGGGTCGTTTTGGTGAGGATCCATAATCTGTGTTAATTATCCGGCCAGTCTGGTCGATTCATAACCAATCTAGCCCTCCTTTTTTTTTTTCCTCATTTTTTTTTTCCGATTTTTCTTATTCAATTAACTAGATTAGTGTTATTAAAGCAAGGGAAATCTTTTTTGGTTTTGTTTAGGAGTTATGGCAATAGTCTCTTGATGATGGAAGTTGTGACTGTCGTGGTTTGCCTCGTATTGATGGTTGGTTTCTATCTAAAGTAGTTATAGCATCAATTCTTTCAAGTTTTGCAAAACCTTGATTTCGCTCAACTGCTTTATCACAACCTACGTCTTTATCTTTAACCGTTAGGATTATTAGACTATATTTTTTTTAAGACAGATGATTAGACTGTTTACCCTGTTTTTGAAAATAGTCAAAGGAGTGAGAACACATGAATCCCATTATATGATTGACATGTGTTTTGATCGTTACAATCAGAATATATGAGGTATGAATGTGAAATTTTGTTAACCCAAAAAGCAAGGGCAAAGGTGACACAATACTTCCTACTTTCACGACTTGCAAGAGATCAGAGGATCGAAGAGAAGCGCGATGAAAAAAGTTAATGGAAAATAACTGATTGGTGATGTGAAGAAGATGAAAAATTGTCATAACCGTTCAGTGTTATATATTGCATATGAACAAAGGCAGAAGGACCGATTGTCATCCAATCGAGTTTTTATTTATCTTAAGAGTAGGCATAACTTAGTTTCTGTAGCTGTAGTATGTAGTTTGTAACCATCGATCGTATTGTAAAGTTCTTTACTGTCGAAGGGAACATATATGGAAAAGAGTAACGGTTCCATCGATTCAAGTAAGACATTTAGATTGTTATCAATATCAATTACTGTTATTCAATTTACATTCTACAAGGTTTATCATTTCTTTTTCTTTGAGGGTGGTTAAGACAATTCTGAATCCATTTACTTAGGCTAAGAGAATTCCAAAAAACCACTAACATAGACTTCCAAACTTTTTTCAAAGACTTATTTTTATTCTACCTAACAAAAAACATTATTGCATGATTTTATATATTTATATAAGGGAATAACCCTATGATTGTTCCAATGGAAAGAGTAACCTTGAAAATAAAATGCTAAAAAAAAAAACTATTCTTAAAGATCTCAAGAATAATTGGAAGAAAAGTACAAAAGAAACAAACTAATATCCCCGTAAGGATTGGTACACATATCTTCGTATGGAAAGGGTTAATTGGGAACCCATCACTTTCCTTGCCCCTTTTCGACGATAGAGTGGATTCGAAGTAAATAACTTAGGTCATTCCAATCTTGTCCATGACAAGATTTTGGTTTTAATTTCATTGTTGCAACATTAATAGCCACCAAATTCTCAAAATCCTTTTGGATCCATCCCTAAAAGTTACAATGAGAAAAAATTTAACATGAAAAAACTTGAAAACAAATTCTCAATTTGATAGTTGTAATTAGTTCTTATTGAGTTTGAGATTATGATCTAAATATTGGCTTATTTTATACTAATCTCAAATCAGCCTTATCCTTTCTTTCTTTATGTCTTATTATTATTATTTTGGCAAGGAAAAGAAGCTTATTTTCATTCATTTTGAAACTTCCTCAACATTGCATTTTTCAAAAGAGATTACTTCTATAATACATGAAGGTAGATTTGTGGAATCCCGGTATTACGAAATACAATTGATTGATGCAAATCTCACGAAATTATGTGCAATTTTATTGTATTTTTTCGAAAAAATAATATTTGCATATTGTTGAGAAGTTGAAGTAGTCACCGAAAAATAAAAAAAGACAACTCTGATATGTTATGAAGGATTCGAGTTGGCTTCATTTAAGATTTGCACAATTTGGAGGCTATCCACGTTCAAGCTAAATTGGTTGTGTAACACCCACCAAACCTAGACTCGGATATCATCCATATGTACTCTGGATTTGGATCGTTACATTAACATTCGATCCATATTCTATATCATATCAAGTCATAAATTCATATCATAGTTTCATAGTCCATTACATTTAATTACATATGGAAGCATAAAACCATTTGCTTATACCTTACCTTAGATATAAACATTTTATCTTGAAACCATATACTCTTATTCTTACCTTTTTCATTTAGTGGAAGCATATCTCATTTCATAACATAAATCCATAAGCATTTCAATCATAATAATGTGTAGTGGAAAAATAAACTATCCATTCAACATTCATATGACCATGGGTATTAAGTGCAATACCATAGTACCTATTTACATCGATACAAAATCTACTATTAATGTATCAAATCTATTACATCTAATCCAATATAATGTAATTATTATATTTCCCAAGTCAAGTCTCAAATAAGAAATATAATAAGAAAAATAAACATCTCTTTCTAATTAGATCCATCACATCCTGACATCGATCCAATCACTTTATCATCTTGTCCAAATCTATGTCAATTAGAGTGAGCTTGACGGGCTCAATAGGTACAAATGCAAACCATATCCAAATGATAGCAAATATAACTTGTACACAAGTTTCTTTTATATAACATAAGCATAGATAACAATATAAAGTTCAAACTATAAAAAAACAACAACATATCAGTCCATGGACACAAATAAATAAGCAAAATAACCACACTCAATACCATAGACAATAAATGAATATATGTCACAATATAATAATAAGTGTATCATATTTCATTTTCAGAATTAATCAATTTATCACTTTTTCATATTCATTTTCTTACTTCTTATCAATAGTTCACTCATTTATCATTAAGATTTGAATACATTCATATCACATGGTTCGTTTACTTATAGATTTGATTAATATTTTATTCATTAGTTTATATCACTTCTTAGTAGACTTTAAAGATTCAATCCTTGTTCTTCATTGTTGCAATTCAATGAGAGGTCTTAAAACTATGTTCAATGAGGATCAATAGGTTCCAATGAAGGAAAGACACATGCCAAGTCAATATCAATAACTTCCATTGTTGTGACCCAATGATAGGTTTCAAAACAATAATTAAAGGTGTTCAATGAGTCAATGTATTCAAAACAGTATTTAAAGAGGTTCAAAGAGTTCAATACCATAAATGGTTCAACCTCTATTGTTTAAATCCAATGGGAGGTCCTAAAACGATGTTCAAAGATTCAATGATTCAAAGTACAATAAAGTTTTGCCTTGTTTTGACCCAAGGTTATGTCTCTTTCTTGTTTAGATCCAATGTTAAGTCTCTTCCTTGTTTAGATCCAAGGTTAAGTCATCAAAAATAGATTTCTACCCTGTTTAGACCTAGGGTTAGGTCCCTTCATTGCTTAGACCCAATGTTACATCATTAAATATAAACTTCTATCAAAGGTTCAATAATTCAATAAGGCCCAAAAATAGTTCAATAGTTCAAAGATTCGATCATATTTCTAAGTTCAATAAACAACTGAGATATATCAAATGATATTAATAGTCAATAAAAAAACTCTCATGACATATGAAAGAATGTTTTATGGTTCAATAAGTTTCAACCATAATACAATTACATTTCATATTCAATTGTTCACAATTCATTCATATATATCATATATGATCATTACTTCAAGTAATTTTCTAGAATTCGTAGTCCTTATGATCTTTCATATCATGAGATCTTTGATTTATTTCAAGGAATCGAAATTACCAATCATTGGTATGTATTTCATAGTCCATATGTGGAATCGAAGTTTCAATTATACTCAATTTTAGTCAAAGATATTTTCTCATATTCAATTTAATGTTAGTTCAAAGGAATTCACATTTCTTATGGCAATTCAACAAGATTCACCTAAATCAATCATATCGTGTTCTATAATAAGTAATTTCATGGAGATTCTTATCAATTCAATTTTAGATTCATGTCAATTATAGGTCTAACATGTAGATTTTAAAGGAAAATTCAAGTGGATCTTTCAATAAAGAGAATCATGAGTTTAAAAATACTTTGGTTCGATTTTCACATGAGATTTCAATAGATAGCATGAATTCATTAAATGAATTTGTTAAAGGTGATGGAAATATCATTCAACTCACATGGAGATCATTTACAATTATGAGAACATCAAATTAGAGCAAAACTATCATTGTTTCAATCATAGGATACTTTCCATAATGAAATTCAAAGGCAAAACTACAAATATCCAATAGAAATAGATAAATGTAAGAAGCTAGAATTTGCAATTCTTCTTACAATCCTTATCTTCTTCTTTAATGTCCTTGATCAAACCTTCCTCAATGCCCAATCTCTGCAAATAATATATAATTCTAATGAGAAAACACCAAAGAATATGAATCCAAGGTCCAATTCTCCATGATCTAGCTAAACAAGTCTATATCTAAGTGGTTTGGAGCTTACCTTATTGGGTGAGCTCATTCTCTCCCAATTCTCTCTCTCTTTTAGTATTTTTCTTGTTTTAGGTATATTATAATCTCACTTTGATGTAAAATTGGCTAAATACAAGTTACGATACGAAAATACCCATTTTAGAAAGATTCCAATTGAAATGAGAAAAAATCCCCATTTTTATTTTTGAATCTAGGAGATAGTGAGCACTCCCATCAAGCTACAAACACTTGGGATTCCCCTCGGTGACTGCTTGTATGTCCTTGTGAGCGCTTGGGGGCCATAGGTGCAACCACTCAGCCTAAAACTCCAGAAACTTCATGTTTATGATTTCTACCCACGACTACTTGTCTCATCTTACAAGCACTCGGGGTACCACACCATGAGCATTTGCCTGGAGACATGAACTATCGGGGTGGTACAAATTTTTGTGTATGGGGTCCTCTTGACACTCTTTTATTCATTGGTATTCAACATATGATTGGACACAAAATCATGGTTTTTCTAAGGTCTTTTATGGCCTTTAGGTCAGGTTAAATTAATATACAACCTGATTACCTGATTACTGAAACTAATTACATAATGCATGTACGGGGTATTACAAGTTGAGATGAGAATCTCTGAGCTATTGAATAAACCCAATGAAATGCCCTCACTTTTGCTTCCTTAACCAAGTAGGAGTGAAAATTGTACTAGCTCCCAATAAAGTTCCCAGAGTATCTTTGACTACCACCGTAGTTGCCCACTAATTCTTGATGTGCCATCAAGGTTGATTTTCATTGTTCCTACAGGCGGAGATTTCCATTGGGTGGGCTCTTTACTTGTTGATATTATAGGCCTATTTTTTTTTAAGATAATAGTGTAGACAAATATTAGTGCACCAAAAAGGTTGTCAAAGAGATGATGAATTATGTATATAAGGATTGTGCATTGAATTTTTTTTCTTGCCATCCAAATATACCAAATGATTGTGGAACATAAATTAAAAATCTAGGATTTTACTGGTGCTGATAACCATTCATCAATCAAATCGTTGAAACTTCTTTGGATTCTTCTTGTATGCAATCCCAATGGGGCATAAAATCACGTAACTTGGGCATGACAACAGTTAGTTTCTTGGTCCGATTCACAAAATACATAATTGGAGTCCATACCTAGAATAACTTTTGTGAGAATGGTTTTGGTAGGGATACCATAAATAAGGCACCTCCTTATGAATATAATAATTCAAGGTGGTCAAGCTTTTATAGCTCATAACTTTTTCACGTGAACATATCATCTATATATGATGATGATGATGATGATGATGAAGTAGCCATTCTGATGGACTTGTACACTCATTTAGTGGTGAATTTTTTGGAAGCCATTTTGGTCTATATCAAAATATCACTTTCACTAGTGCTAGTAGTGCTCAAATATATTTAAGGATCTCCTCAATCACGAGCTTGAAAAATCTACGGAATTGTGTTTTCATTCCATTCATTGATTGTGTCTATTAGCTCATTGATTGAACTTAGAGTAGACTTTGTCAAGCTGGGACTTGCCATATGATAATTGTTGGGTTAATGTCTTGTATTCAACCCGAGATATAACTAGGGATGATGACCCGAATATGACCCGTTTTGTATCTAATTCAGTGTCCGGATCCGATCCTTGAAAATTAGGGTTTTGGGGGTTTCTCGGTTTCCATGCCAGCCACACTGTTCATTATAATCTTTGTTATTCAATCATAGTGAAAGCTCTTCTCCATTTTCACCCATGGACGTATGCTTCAAGCCGAACTATGTAAATTGTGTTGCTCTTGTTGTGTGATTGCTTTATGCTTTATTTTCTCTCTTTTTGTTTGCTGCATAAGATCACAGATCTTGGTTTCCGCATAACAAACGAGTATCAGAGCTTGGTTGACAGTTGTAATGGAGAAAAAGTACGAAGTTGAGAAGTTCGATGGGCAGAACAGTTTCAGTCTCTGGCGCGTTAAGATGCGCGTGTTGTTGGCACAACATGGACTGTACAAGACGTTGTTAGGGAAGGATAAATTACCCGCGATGATGAAGGAAGACGAACGAGAAGAACTTGACATCAAGGCACTTAGTGCGATTCAATTGTGCCTATCTAATGAAGTTTTGTGGAAGGTTATTGATGAGATGACAATGGCTGGATTGTGGCTTCGATCAGAGAGTCTGTACATGAAAAAATCCCTCACAAATAGGTTGTATCTTAAACAACGCATCTATACATTGAGGATGAGAGAATATATGTCACTGAAGACTCATCTAGATGAATTCAATAAAATTATTATGGATTTAAAAAATATAGATGTAAAAGTGGATGATGAGGATCAGACTTTAATTATGTTGTGTTCCCTACCCTCATCTTATGAGCACTTTGTCACTACCCTGCTTTATGGGAAGGATTCAATTTCCATGGAGGATGTTAAAACATCCTTGCATTCCAGAGAATTGAGAAAGAGGGTGTCTGCAGAAGAGGGTGATAGCTAGGTGGAAGGGCTAGTGGCTACAAGAAAGACAAATGAAAGAAGTTCATCTAAAAAGGAAAATCTAGAATTCTAGATTAAAGAATTACAAGTGTCATTATTGCCATAAGTTTGGGCACTTTCATAGAGATTGCCTAAAGCTCAAGGAAAAGAAGGGGAAAGAGGTTATAGGTGTAACAGAAGATAGTTCTGAGAATGTCCTTGTTATTTCTCATTACAGTGTGTGTATTGATAAAGAGTGGATCCTTAATTCAAGTTGTTCCTTTTACATGTGCTCAAACCTTAGTTGGTTTACAACGTATAAGGAGGTGAATAACGGTACAGTCTTGATGAGATATAACTTGGCCTATAAGACTGTGGAAGTTAAGACAATTTAGATTAGGATGTATGATGACATCGTTAGGACCTTAACAGACTTCCGACATATACTAGAGCTGAAGAAAAACTTAATCTCATTGATCGCTCTTGATTCAATTGGATGTAAGTGTACCATTAAAGGTGGAGTCATGAAAGTGACAAGGAGTGCACTGATGGTGATGAGAGGGTAGAAGAATTAGAATTTATATGTGTTACAGGGCAGTATAATTTTAGGGGTAGCAATAGTTTTATCATCTACAGATACTGATTCAGATACTACTCGCCTTTGGCATATGCAGCTTGGGCATATGGGTGAGAGGGGGATGACTGTGTTGAGTAAGCATGACTTGCTTGGTGGTAAGAAGACAATGAAGTTGGACTTTTATGAGGACTATGGTTGGGAAACAACGTAGAGTGAAGTTCAGTACTGCTGTTCATAGGATAGAAAGAACATTGGACTATGTTTATTCGGATCTTTGGGGCCCATCTCAAGTTGTTTCAAATGGTGGTTCTCGCTACATGTTGACCTTCATAGATGACTTCTCTAGGAAGGTTTGGGTGTTTATTTTAAAATAGAAATATGAGGTGTTTCTCAACTTCAAGTAGTGGAAGACCATGATTGAGAAACAAACAGGTAAGAAGATCGAGAGGCTGAGAATAGATAATGGGTTGAAGTTTTTTTCAGGAGAGTTCGACGAGTTTTGTAGGAGTGAGGGGGTTGTAAGACACTACACAGTTAGACATACTCCTTAGCAGAATGGGATGACAGAACACATGAACAAAAGATTACTTGAGAGAGCTCGCTACATGATCTCTAATGCTAGGCTAGGAAAAGAGTTCTGGGCAGAAGCAGTTACCACAGCTTGTCACTTGGTGAACCTATCTCTTTCAACGACTATTGAGTATAAGACGTCTCATGAGGTATGGTCTGACACTCCTATAGATTATTCTGTTTTACGCATTTTTGGTTGTCCAACTTATGCCCATGTTGATGAAGGTAAGCTGGAACCTAGAGCTAAGAAGTGTATTTTCTTTGGTTATGCATCTAGTGTGAAGGGATACAGGTTGTGGTGCACTGATCCCAAGTCATTTAATGTAACGACCCTGAAACTCACCACCTTATTTAGGTGTGAAACTAGGTCACTACTAAACCAGATCTATACAAAATTGGCTATAAATTTAGCATTTTACTTGAACCTGTGATCTTTATGGAATACTTAACTTTAACTTTAAAACAACATAAGCAGCGAAATCATAAACAATAATATCTAACCATAATCTTAAAGATACAACAGAAGTAATATCATAAACATGTACAATCTATAAAACTATCATTTTATCATCTCAAATAACATAAGACTGTAAACTTTAAAGTTTAAATCTCAACATAATACATCCCATAACAAGGTCTAATATGAATTATAAAGTTTAAAGTAAACGGAAAAACTAATGAAATATGACACATTTGCTGCATGCCTCCCTTCGACCTCAAGGTACTCCAAAAGGTGCACCTGCATTAAACCTCTCCTGTAATAAAAATGGTATGGATAAGTGAGATCCACAGCTCGTAAGTAGGTACACAAAACCTACTACAGAAACCGGATGGACAAGACATGAATCTTTTAATACAAAATACTAAGTACATCTTCATATAGAATACATATCAATTCTAGCGTGTAGGCATGTGCTAGTGTACATACATCATTTACTAGTCATCACAAGGTCTAAACGTTCATCATCATGATTCTTTATGTAGGAACTAGACATTGTAATTCACATGCTTCTTTTTATTCATGATATTCTTCTAACATCCACGTATGAAAATATGCATGATTCTACCTACACATGGTAAATATTTCACTGTCCATTCATAGTAAAGACATCTAATATACATCTCAATAAGCATTTCTATACATTTATCATGCATAGACTATACTTTCCTAATATGAATATGTGTATGCAATTCACTTTAAACTAGACATAAATCATTCTTAAGTAATTAACAATCATAATAACACATTTGCATAATAAGACATATGAAATTTCTACTTCTATATTCAAAGAGTTCATCCTTATTTTAGTACTTAATCATTCACTTTGTTACTTGTTATTTATAATAGGTTATTTATCATTCATCATATCTTTACTTAACACTCATTAATTTCTATTGTCCTTGTCTTAGTATTTACTTATCACTTTTCATTGGTCATTTAATACTTATCATTGATCTTCATAGCATTGATTTGTATCCTAATGGGAGAACTATCATACATCTCCATTTTTCTTACATAGTTTAGAACTTATATGTCACATGTCAAGTGTTTCACAATAGTGTATTATCACATAACATATCTAAGTGTAAATAAATCATGAAAGGTTTCCAACAAGCACATCACATAACTGACATAGGGTTCTCCAACTTGAAATATCATATAACCGTATAAAGTCTCCTACACATCATATCACATAACCCATGTAAGAGTTTCCAACATTACATCTTATATATGCAATATAAAGTCTCTAACAGAACAAAACACATAACCCGCATAAGGGTCTCTGACATAGTATATCATAGCTTCGTTTCTTTCTCCCCAATGGTAGGGTCTTTTAATTCACTTATACTTTGGCACATTGCATTATTCTCCAATGGTAAAGGCCTTCGGAATATTGAATTATAACCCCAATAACAAGGGCCATCACTTACACTTACACTTTTTTTCACTTGCTCATATTTTCTTTTGCTTACTTATACTTTAGTTCACTGGCTTACACTTTGGCATATTGTATTGTTTCTCAATGGCAAGGGCCTTCACATTACTTATTTTTATTTATCTTATGAATTTTCCATTACTTTTGAAGCTTATGTGCTTCAATTTCTTATCTTGACATTTCATTCCCTTATATAGTTTGAAAACTTTTCCTACCTTCTTGATGTAGCTTATTTTCTTATAACTTTTTTTATCTTCTTACATACTTTTCTTTATTCCCAATAGTGGGACTTTTACTATTACTTATACTTTGGCACATTGTATTATTCCCCAATGGCAAGGGTCATTGACATATCATATTATTCCTCAATAGCAAGGGTCATCAACATATTGTATCATCCTAATAGCAAGGACGATCGACAGATCGACATATTGCATTATTCCCCAATAGCAAAGGCTATCAGCATATTGTATCATCCCAATAGCAAGGACCATCGACATATTGTATTATTCCCCAATAGCAAGGGCCATAAGCATATTGCATTATTCCCCAATATCAAGGGCCATTGGCATATTGTATCATCCCAATAGCAAGGACCACCGACATATTGTATTATTCCCCAATAGCAAGGGTCATCGGCATATTGTAGGATCATTCATACATTTGTTCTTTATGTCTTAGCCATCTTAACTTATCATCATTTTATAGTCATCATTTAGCTCACTATATAGTGAAACCTTCTTTATTATGCACTTGTATCTACTTTTCCTACTTCTCTTATTTCATTCTGTATTTATCCCCAATAGTGGGGCCTTTACATCTTGATGTTCTTACTTACCTTCATTTGTGTTTTCTTGAGTCTCTTTTTACTCATTTCATTCCCCATTAGTTTATGACCAACTTAATTTATATTACTACATGAAGCATTCTTTAATCATGACACTAGAAAATATACCATTCACATGTTATATTCATTAACTTAATAATATAGAAGAGATCTATCATTATAGGCATTCACTATCATCATCAAAAGTCATCCAACTATATGTCATACAATTGCTAACATGATTAGAACTATATGCAACATCAACAAATCATTATATAACTCAATCAATAAGGCATCATGGAATTTTTGCATACCTTTACACTTCCAAACATTATGTAATAGGTACGCCCAATATATTATACATGTTTTCCAATCATTCATAACCCCTAAACATGATTCATTAAAGCATTTACATAACAATCCTTAAGCATTTTACATCTATCTTTAAAGCATATACTTTCTAGTGTAATTAAAGACATATGAAACATCACCAAATCATTCTCTAACTTACTCAATAGGAAATCATAAAATTTTTCTTATTATTCTACTTTTAAATATCATAGAATTAATACACCTAATATAAGTGAAAGTTTCAATAATAATCATATTATATATGCTTTCCAATCATCCATAATCCCAACTCGTAACTCATTTGAATCATTCAATAACAATCCCTAAGCAATTTATAAACTACCATAAGCTATTTTCATTATAGTAAGAGTCAACATGCATCATAATCAATTTCTACATATATAATCAAATCAATTTTTT
>JAOXJP010160349.1:0-12909 GCA_025762735.1 Platanus orientalis
TATTTCCAACATTTCCGATATATGTCTTATTTTGGCCTGACCGATATTTCCACCGACACCGACATTTTGAACCTTGCTATTGATACTCAAGTGTGTAATGAAGTTTAATGATTTATAAGTGTTTAATGATGTTTATTATAACATTTTCTAAAATTTCATTTCAAAAATTCCAAGGTTTATATAGTGTTTCCATAGATTCCATAGGCGACAATGTATGTCACAAGGCTAACAGTTCTCCCAACCATCATAGATGATTGTTTTTTATATGTAATGATTCTTAAGTGTGTATTAGTGTTTATTCTATCAAATCCTAAAGCTTTATTAAAAAAAGTCTTTATTTGATTGGCGTTTCCCATCATTTCCCGGTCTTTCAAGCGTTTCCCCACTATATGCGATACGTTTCGGTATCCCCAAGGTGCAATTCAGCGCGCAATACTAATACTTTAAACCTTGCCTATGATGACAATCCTGAATTGTAGATTAACTATGGTCAAATTAAATTGGAATAATTATCTAGAGTGGTCTAATGTATACTGGAGGTAGGGGAAATGGAGTAGGACAGCCTAGGGATTTAGGAAATCTAAAAATGGACCAAAAAAAAGGATGGAGGTTTTCTGTAATAAACACAGCAGAATAATTTAACAGAAATCTGGAGTGCTTGGGTTTAATAGATCTAAGGCAAGAAAGTACATTGAGGTGTTTTAAGTATATTAATTTGTCCCACCTAACACCTTAAGGTTTTGGGAGAGCTGGTTAGTTTATTGCTAACATGGTATTAGAGCCAATTTAAGTCGCGAGTTCGAATCCCGGTGGAAGTGTTTTACCGGATGTAGTGGTGTGTGCATGTGTATGCATTGTTTGGACTCACACCTAGCTCCCCAAATGTGTTCCTAGGAGAGATTGTTCCTCTTGAGGGGGGTGTTGAAGCATATTAATTTGCAACTCTCCTAACACCTTAAGGTTTTGGGAGAGTTGGTTAGGTTACTACTAACATGAGGTGTAACCACATGGAATAGAAGAAGGTTTGGAGATAGAACCATTTAAGAGTAATTGGAATGGAGAGAGAGCTATAGAAGTCAAAAACCTAAATCTTGGAAGTTTTAGGGGTGAGAAGTTAAGAGTTTTGAGATGAGTTCAACCAAACTGATGAAATGGGTTGTGGAGTTTAGCGTTCTAAGGGGTTAGGGGACCAGTTTGAAAAGATTGGTTTTCTCTTATGTTCTAATCATATTTATGAGGCTACAAATTTTTGGTAATGTAGAGAAAATAAACAGAAGCTATGGGTATGGATTAAGTTTAGGTTTGATTAACAAAGTAAGGTTGAGAAGAATAATCATAGATATTAAGAGGGCTGTGAATAGAAAATCAAAGATGTTGTAACTAAAAATAATGGTAATCAATCACGTTGACACATTCACTTTTTTTTTAGCAATAAACGAGCGAACTATATCGAAAAAAGAAAAAGAAAAGGCCAAGCAAATACATCAACAACAAACAAAGAAAGAACAAGCCCTCATCAAGACGATGAAAAGTCAAAAAGGAAAGCGAAAAAAGACAAAAAGAGATCACTAAAAGCAACAAACACTACAACTCCTCATACCAAATAGAATGCTACTCCCTCTCAACAAACTCAGCCCTAACAGAGATCCAATCAAACTGTGATCAATAAATATAAAAAGTAATCTCATCCAGACTCTACTTGTTTTGCCACATTCACACATTCACACCAGTAGATTAAGAAAAGAACAAAGAGAAGATGAAGAAGATACTGTGAACAGTGACACGTGAATAATGTTATGTGAACAACTTGAGAATAGTACTTGAGATGAAGAGGAGAGAATAACAAGAGCTTAACTAGGTCAATCCTAAGTTTTCACACATTGGAGATCTTCCACACACAAAAAAATCCGATAATAATGAGAATAACTCTTTACAAATCTTTTAACTCCTATAAAAATCTTGATTAGAAGTAAAGTAGCATTTTGAAAAGTCAAACTTTTATTCACAAACATCTAGAACTATACAACCTTAAATCCAATAGACTTAATTCCACCCAAACTATGAACCAAACACAAAATAAGGTTCAAATATGAACCTAGACCAAATCTGGCTCAAATAGAAAATTACCAAAAATACCCATATAATTAAGTAAATAAAACAGGTTAGGCCACATTAATGATAGGATTATTGAGTGTGACTTATTTAACTGATTGGCATATGATAAATGAGAGGTAGAAAACCTAATTGTCATGTCTTGGCTCTTTCACTTGATGTAACCCCATATCAACAAGGGATTTTTTTTCTCAAGACAAAAAAGAATCATGGGAATTTACTGCATAGACATATTCCTAAGTAACGAATCTTGTTAAAGTATACCAGTTGAACCAAGACATT
The DNA here is from genome assembly GCA_025762735.1 of Platanus orientalis. Lineage (NCBI taxonomy): Eukaryota > Viridiplantae > Streptophyta > Magnoliopsida > Proteales > Platanaceae > Platanus > Platanus orientalis. The sequence continues at coordinate 2,395 of JAOXJP010160349.1, forward strand.
ACTCATCTTCGTTAGGAGAAGAAAACTTTAGCTAGTTACTTTGCTACCTTGAGAAGTATATGGAAAGAGCTAAATGGTATCATTGTTTAAAGTATCACGCGATACGAAACATATCACGTAATACGTATTAGTCTCGCAGGTGGGGGGTACAATACCCCCTAAAGTTGATATTTCGCACATACCTCCCACGTATCACACGTGTCTTGCGATATGTGGGAGGTTTGTATTTTTTCGCTTAAAAGAGGCCGCGAGATGAGAGATGCAAATAGTATCGCGTCTTGTGTCTCCCAGTCGTATCACAGCTTGCTACAAACCTAATTTTTGTGAAAATTTGTAGATCTAACTTCCTAAAACTAAATCTAACACTTCACTTGAGTCCATTTCAATTTGAAACCTTTCTTAAAGCCGGATTGAAGGATCAAAGTCAAAACCCCCAATTTTGTTAAGAACTTCGGTAAATTCTATATTTTTGCTCCAATTCTTCTAGATTTTTTATATGTTATGCATATGTGATAGATCTACACATTCATGGAATTAAATATAATTTTCAAAAATATTAAAGAAAATTCAAAAATTCATACTAAATGGGCATTGTTTGGTCTATTTTTTTTTAAATGAGATACCACAGCCCATTATTCACATAATATGTCAATTTGGTAGATTTCTGAAAATAAAATATTTTTTGGATTTATTTAATAAATAAATAAACAAATAATGCCAAAATTTTGAAATATATAAGAAACATGTTAGAACACATTGAAACATAATGTTTATGTTTTTCTTAATTCTATTATGTTTTCTGAATTTTTTTTATTTTTTTATTTTTTTATTTTTTTGTAAAAATTAATTAAAATTTTTAATTTTTTTTAAATATCAGAAAATTATCTCAAACATGTAGAACATTTTGAAACGTATTGTGTATGTTTCTCTATGCTCTATTATTATGATAACATTTCTCAAAGTTTCATTCAAAAATTCCAAGGCTTATATAGTGTTTCCATAGATTCCATAGGCGACAACGTATGTCATGATAGTAACAGTTCTCCCAACTATTTATGATGGTTATTTTCTATATGTAATGATTCCTAAGTGTATATTAATGTTTATTCTATCAAATCCTGAAGTTACATAAAAAAAAAACTCATTCCTTTGATTAGTGTTTCCCCTGTTTCTTATCGATTCTCAGTTTCTTCCACCGTCTCCCCGTGATAAGCCACAATACACGATACGTATCAGTATCTCCAAGCCGCAATACGGCACACGATATCGATACTTCAAACCATGGCTTAATCACTATGAGACTTTCAAGCCTGTGTGCTGGGTAAATGCAGTAATGTATAGGAAAAGTAGGAAAATAACTTGCATTTTTTAGTTCATAGATGGTTTAAACCCAACAAACAATATGTACATAAAATGAGTGTGGTTGAAATGAGGATGTTGAGATGGATGAGTGGCAAGACTAAAAAGGATAAAATTAGGAATGAATCCATTTGTGGAAGCTTAGGTGTAGCACCAATAGGTAATAAAATGAGGGAAAGTCAATTGAGATGGTTTAGTCATATGCAATGAAGACCAATGACTGCACCAATGAGGCAGAGTGAGACAATACAAGTTGAAGGTGCTAGAAGGACTAAAGGAAGGCCAAAATTGACCCGGGTGGAGGTAGTAAGGAGGGACATGGCAGCTTGTAATTTAACGGCAGATATGGCCTTAAAAAGAGCCGAATGGCAGAACAAGATTCATCAAGCCGATCCTAAATAGTTGGGATAAGGCTGTTTGTTATTGTTGTTGTTGTATTAAAGATTTAGAAATGACTATTATTTATATTCAAAGTTGTATAAATAAACAAATTAATTGATTATTTATTCTTATAAAAATTGCGTGAAAGTGTGTAATACCCTGAAGTGCATCAGAAGGATAAAAATTACACATGTATAAGGGTAAAATTATTTTTAAACATTTTTAGAAAACCCATTGTGATGTAGGAAACCCAATAGAATGAATTATAAATAAGGAAAAGAAAGATAAATCATAAATTTGCCAAGTTCTAAAGTTGTCCTAATAGTGTAATTGGGATAACTTCAAAAGTAAACCTGTACCGATTCCAAAAGAATTAGAGTGCAAACCATACATCATTGGAAATCTCTAAAAATCTACTTTACAGTGCTTTAAACGGTGCACAAATCCAAAATTCTTAGAGAAAGTTATAGCCATTTTTGTAAGAGGCAAAGCTAGGAAAAAATTGGAATTTTGTGAATGACCGTACAAATGACCAGTCATTCAAGAAGTAATGATCAGTCATTGCTAACTAGAAGGCCAAAATGTCATGAAAATCTTTATTTGACTGGTCATTAAGACCCAATGATCAGTTAAAGACTTAATCACTGGTCATTTAGGACCCAATGACCAATCATTAGTGAGAAAAGCTAGAAAATGTTAGGAATTATGATTTTTGGTGATTTTTCTTCCTCAAAGCATGTCTAACACGTGAGAAAGTCTCTATAACCATATAAGGACCTTAAATGATGAAATATATATTCAAATTACACATCATTTGAATCTAAAATAAAATAAAGGAAAAAAATGAAAGAACAATGAAGAATTTGGGGAGAAATGAGGAAGAATGTTCCCAATTTGGTAAGATGAGCTCATCCATGAAAGAATAAGCTAAATTCCTTTGAAATTTGTAAGATCTTAGTATTGTAATGGTAGATCTTCATTTTTTTTTAATAGAGAAAGAAGGAATTGAAGTTTAAAGGAAGCCTTCTGAGTAGAACAGTGAGAATTGTGAAGTAAGTAATTATGCAATAAGTATTTGAATTTCTCCCTAGGATCTTAGATGTAAGTAATTATGCAAATAGTATTTGGAATTTCCCTCAATTAGGATTCTAGAAATGCTTCTTAATCCTTCATTATTTATTTGTGATTGATCTTCTTCATCCTCCATTGTTAATTGTGATTTGATTTCCATAAATCAATTTGAGGTTGTGCTTTTAATACAAGTCTTCTCAAGAAATAAGAAATTATGCATTAAGTATTTGAATTCCTCTATTGGGACCCTAGAATAACCACTTGATTCTTAATTGTAGATTAATTAATTGATTCTTATGAATGATTTGATGTCTATACTCTTAATTTATAATGTTCTCAAGAAGTAAATAATGATTCAAAGAGAAATTGAGATATCCCTTCCTAAGATCTTCGAATTTTTACTTAATCTTAATTCATTGATTGATTTTTATGATTTGATTGGCTTCCGTATAACCTTAATCTAAGAGTTTTCTTAAGTTTGTAATGGTTTCATAGAAAGTATGAGCAAATTCTCTTATCTAATACTTAGATAAAAGAAACTAGGAGTGAATCATCACATATTTATTGAATCCTAACATCCAATTGTATATTTACTTTGTTTTATTTATGATTCATGCTTGATATCCACGATGTTTTCATTGTATGATTTAACTCTATGAATTCTTTGACTAATTGCCCAATTGTTCCATGGTATGCCTTGTTTTTAAGTCATTAAATCGAAATATATTAATAAATTGTTGTCTTATCAGTACTTGATGAAGATGTTGATTTTAGATCATCAATTATTGTTCGTAACTCTCTAATTTCCATTATGAGCAATTGTCAAATGATACTTAAATGGGAATCAATGAGTTTTTCTATGTACCTGAGAATTGGAAGAGGATAATGGATGCTTACTTGCATTAGGGCGAAATGACATTAAAGTAGAGTTTCGTGTAATGGCTCTTTTGTTTATTCTTTAATGTTATGTAGAACTATGTGGTTGATGTGTAGGTAGTAAGAATAATCATAATTAGTATTAGTATGGCTATTGATAGGGCTCAAGTTGCATGTTTTTGTAGATTTTTTAAAATAAGATTTTATTGCTATGGACATCGGCATTCGGGATTGGGGGGTTCGGGATTCCCCATGCTCGCCCGTGGATTCTAGGCCCACTTCTTCAGCACATGATGCCAGTACGTGAAAGGTTGCTAACCCTTTTACATGAGGGTTGGGCTTTACTTAGAGTTGCCACCAACTCAGGTTTAACCGACAAAGTTGGGCGTCGGTTCTCCTCTTCTAAGAAGAGGAAAAGTCTAGACCCGAAGGTCTAGGGGTTTAACTCCTAGTACTGGTCTGAGTTCCTGAGACTTAGGATAAGTTGTTTGGTTGCACTTGGGGAAGGTGTTAGGCACTCTAAATACCCTTTTTTTAGGGTGGCTTCTCCCATTCATATGAGTTTTAATCCTATGTTCATTTCCATGCTTTGTTAAGTGTAAATTAAAATGACTACACCTTATTTAATTTGAGTTAGAGGTTAGCTGAATTTCTCTTAGGCCTAACACCTGTTTTTGTCCTCAACACCTGTTTTTCAATGCCTGAATTTAATTCAGGGTATAAAAAGGCATTGGCTTATGAACAATTCAAGAGTTGTCTTTAAATTTGTCTATTCTAGATATAGGAGACCCCTCATGGGTTAGGTCTTTAGAGGGATGGTAGACCCCTCTAAATGGCTTGTTATTTGACTTCTTAGGGTTAGGTATTAACCCTAAAAGAAAGGGTAGAAAAAAGAAGAAGATAAATTTTTTTGGTTTTTAGGCCTAACGTCTGTTTATCACTTCAATGCTTGTTTTTCCAACGCCTGAATTTAATTCAGGGTGAAAAACAGGCATTAAAAATTTTGATCAAATTGTCACCTTGATGCAATCTTTTGGGGAAGTTTGGTGGGTCCTAGCACTGTGAGATCCATGTTTTGAGGAAGGGAATATCTTCTAAAGTTACACTGTGTAACTTTATAGGCCCTAGGTATAAGCCTTGTGGAGATATGATCTCCCAAAGTGCGCCACACAGTCATCTGTCATATGTCTAATGCTTATTTTTATTCTGACACCTATTTGTTCAATGCCTGAATTTAATTCAGGGAACAAACAGGCATTGGGAACTGAAACAACAGCCAACTTGGATTTTTGGGCCACCATAGTGGGACCCAGAAAGGTGAGGCCTCTCCTAGGTCTCGACACTAGTCCTAGGGATGACTTACACTCAAAAGATTTTTGAAAAAGAATAATTTTTAAAGCCTAGGCATAATGCCTGAAAGTCATTCCAATACCTAAATTTCTATCTAATGCATGTTTTTTAACAAACAGGCATTGGGATATAAATGAGGGCCCACAGAGGTGCTTGTGTGCAGGAATTACTCTCAGAGGGTATGTATACCCTGGGACAAGTCAAGAGAAGAATCAGGGCTCCCTAGGGTGGATCCCAGATCTCAACACCTGTTTATTCTTCTGACACCTGTATTTAATTCTCTTAAAAAACAGACGTCAGTTACTGGGAGAAAATCCAATAACTGGTTTCTCGATTTTGATGACCTTAGGGTTTTGTAAAAATTATGAAATTAAGCATACTAACAGGGGAGATATATATGAGCAACATATAAAAAATTGAGCTTCAAATAATACACAGAAAATTCTAATTAAAATCAGTAAATATTCACCAAAACTAAGTCTCAAAAGACCCAATTTTTTAGGTCTGTTTAAGGGGCCATCTCGAGGCCTTCCACAAATCATAAATTTATGAAATTAGATACACAACATCATATATATGTCTAGCATAACATAGCCAAATTTGGGCTCAATCAGACTTATACAAAAATCACAATAAATTCATTATGACAATCTGTCAAAAATGGAAGCAAGTAGATGCTATTGAGCCTCTACTATGTAACCCGAATTAGAACAGAGTTCTAGCATAAAATTAACAGCATACTTATTGACATGTATTGATCAAGGGGGAATTAATTGGACTATGGTTAAGGTTTACCTTGCCTAGGGTTGATGCAAGCTTTGTTAATTCACCTTCTTCTTCCTCTTTTCTTCTTAGAATTGGGGTTTTTGGTAGCCAACCCTAGGTATCACAAAATTAGGGAAATTTATATCCCCAATTATGCTTCATAGATGGTTGGGATTGATCCTAAGGGTTGCTAGGTGGAGGGTGGAGATGAGTTTAGCAAAAGTGAGGTGGAAGGCTCACATTTAACATGAGATACATGGGTGACACTTATGCTAAGGGGTTAAACAAGTGCCTAAGTGTTTTGGGTAGGTGGGTGGTTAGGATTAACTTGGGCTAGCCACATGGAGGGTGAAGATGAGAAAGGGTTAGTTTACATGTATTGGTTGGGTGTACAAAGAAGGGTAGGTTAGATGCTATTTGATAGGTGTAGGTTAGTTGCAAAAGTCAAGGGTGAGGCATCAAGGTACTATTTGGAGGGTCATGAGTGGGACCTTAAGGATGTGAAATTCAACTCCTAGATCTAAGGGTAAGGGGTTAGGGTGCACTAGAGGAGATGTTTACCCAAGGGTTGGTAATCTAGCCTTAAGGTGTGAATACCTTAATCCCACTATTGAGTTTAAATGCCTTAAGGCTTTAGCTCACTAAGGTACGATGATTATTTTGCAATTTTCTGTACCTTCACTGTGTGACCCCTTTCCATGGCTCTCGAGTTCATAATTGAGTGAACTCAGTGTTTGGTTTTGAAGTCTTAGATGATCCGGTCACAACGGGCAAGTTAGAACCAAATTATGATAAGGGCAAGGGGTAAAATAGGGGTTTTCCATCCTGAAAATGCTTGCAAGACATTTTGGAAGGGCAAGGGGGTAAAAGAGGTCCCTTGATTCAGGTGAACCATAGCCTCTGACCATGCTGAATTATGATACCTAAGCTAAAAACTGTGCCAAAAACCGTGTTTGTGCGATTGGGGAATCTGGACAGGGACTATTGCTGGTTTTTCTGTAGATTTCTGATGTGGATCAAATTTGGGGGAATTAAAGCTTGGAGAATATCAAGGGTACAGAAACTGATAGATTGATCATCGGATTCTCGGGCAGTTTCTAAAGGATTTACAAAGTGGGGTCATTTATCAGGATTGGGTTTTGGTAGTCGTCTGAAGATCGGGGAAAACGAGCTGTCAGACTCCCTCTAAAGTACTAGCTTGTGAAATGGTCTTTCGAAAGTAAGGTAGAGACGGAACAAATAAATCTGACCTTGCCCCATTCTGAGTTTGGGAGAATCTTTTAGAGAATTTTGTGTGTCAAATACGGTCAAAACGACTTGTTCTGCTTTGAGCGGAAAGTGATGGTGTGGAACATGGGGATCTCGTAATCCGGTGAGAATTTGAAACTTTGAAAGTATTGGAATTATGAGGATATGGCCACTAAAAGACTGAATTTCTAAGTTTTGGGCAATCTCCTAAGAGTCGATTGATTACCCGATTCCTGGTACAGAATTACTGTTTCTTTTGGAATAATTGAGGGAATCCACTTTGATAAGTTCCATGAAAGCTCGTGTCCTTTAGACAGTTTTTTTAAGGTTTCGCAATTTCGAAGAGATGGACACCGATTGATCATGATTCGAATAACTGAGATACATGTTGGGTCCATATAAGCGGGATGGGATTAGGATAATCTTTTGATCTTTTGGGGAGGATTTAAGATTTTGCCCAGATTTGAGATATCAAAGACCTTTTCTTATACCTGGAGATTTGAAGCTAAGGTCAGGGGCGAGATATGGTCATTAACCTTTCAAAATTCAGAGATCAGATAAACCTCTAGAGACTTTTCCAAGGGTCACCATCAGGCTGGGGTTGGCCTAAATTGAGAGGTTGGTATTAGAATCTTGATGAGGGTTAACTCTATGATAAATTTCTTGGAATTGGGAGAAGCAAGGGTGCACAGTGTCTGAAATTGCACCATTCTGACAGTGGGAAAGGTTCCAGAGATCCTTGAGGGTTGATGGGTGAATTATTGGGGGTGAAAAGGGTAAAATAGTGATTTTTTATCCACGAATCAAAAAATGAGAAAATGAGGGTTCATTGTCTGTGATGCTTCGCAACAGGAAGGCTTATATAGACGAGGGAAATCCAGTGATGGTAGTAGGTGAGTTCCAGGCATTTGAAGGCAAAAAAGCAAAATGGTAATTTTTCACTTGTGATGCTTTGCTGACAAAAGGCTTATGGAGGTTGAGAAAATTACAAACATGAGTGGGTTCTTGAATGTGGACCCTCAAAGTCCTGTTGATGCTTTTGTGAGAGTAGGATTTGTCTTGAAATTGTGTATTTAGGTTGTAATAAGGTGTTTTGATTGGTTCATTGCGACTGGAGTATTTGAAAAGACTTCTTTGGGAATGCCTAACCTCTTAAAGTTCAGGTTTTCTCTTTTTAAGTCAAGGGTGCCTAGAGTCTTGATGCCTAAATGTTGTTATGTTGTCTTTATGCTATCACATAACCCGAGTCAAAATTGGGTGCTAACAGACAGTCATGTACATCTTGCACAATGAAAGGAGACTCATATCCAGCAAAACCATGAGCCACAAACCATAATTAATCGCCAAACTACAACCATAAGGGAAGATGATTCCAATTTTAAGGAAGTAGATGACATTCTTCTGAAACATGGTAGTGGCCCACCAAACATATATTATAGGCTCAAGATCGATTTACCTATATTCAATTGTCAAATACACATTGAATTTTTTTTTATTGGGTTTCTAAATTTGAAATTTTTTTTGAAAATATGAAAGGGACCCATAGCAACTGAAATGTTACAAGAGTCATCATCAAGTCACGGTGGAAATTCTTACAGATAAAGGACCCATCAATTTGCAAATGTGAGTTGAGAGTAGATTAGTGGGATATCAAATTAAATACTTTCATTGGTGGTTGAGATTCTTCTAAAAATTCATATGCTCCACCTATGCTGATAAAGTGTTATAGCTAGGTGTGGTCAAATTAGGCATATATCCAACCAATGCCTTCAATGCAAACTGTCTAATTTAGCAGTGCACAATGAAGAGCCAAATGATGATAAATCAAAACAAAATGGAGATGACGACAAGAATTTTGGAAATTACTAGGAAGAAAATGAATGGAATTATGAAAATGTTAGAATGGTCTTTATTATCAAGAGATTGATGTACACTCACAAGAAGGAGCCAAAGTCACAACGCCGTAATATTTTCTAACCCAACTGTACAATTAGTAACCGGGTTTGTGATTTAATTATAGATGGTGGCAGTAATGAGAATATTGTGTCCAAGACCATGGTTGAAAAATTGCGGCTGAAAAAAAATTCATATGTCATACACCATTGGTTGAATCAAGAAAGTCAACAAAATTTAGGTAATTGAATAATGTTGAATTTTATTTTTCATTAGTAAATCTTACAAAGATGAAGTGTTATGTGATGTAGTGAATATAAATGAATGCCATATGCTGTTTGGTTGACCTTAGGAACATGATGTTAATTCAACTCATGGAGGCAAAGATAATATATTTATTTTCTACAATAATGGTAGTAAAATTATACTTAGTCCTATGAGAAATGAGAACTGGCCAAAGCTTTTAAGTAGGAGTATAACAACAAAAAATATAGCTAAAAGAATACAAGCAATACATGAAGATATTAAAAAAAAAAAAAGCTTGAAAAATCTAACGCCAAGTATAAAGAAGATACTGACAAGCACATGAGATTGAAGATATTCCACGAGGGAGATATGGCAATAGTTCCACTAAAGAAAGAACATTTTCTAGCAAAAACATATAAAAATTGAAAAATAAGAAGTAAGATCTTTATTAGATACTCAAGGATATTAATGATAATGCCTACGTATTTGATCTTCCTAGAAACATGGTCTTTTCTCCATCATTTAATGTAGCTGATTTGTTCAAGTATTATGCACAAAAAATGTCAGATTATCTAAAACGTAACTCAAGATCAAATTCTTTCCAAGTAAAGAGAGCTGATGTAGAACGTGCTGCAGAATCCTTAGAGAAGAAAGAGAAGAGTAAACATCAAGGAAGAAGATACTTTGATGAGGTTTCCTAATTCAACTAAACTTACTTCACTATCTAATTTAATTATTTTACTTTATTGTCTTTATTTTACTAGAGTAATTTTTTTATTAAATAGGTCATTTAAGTATTTTTAAGTTTTTAGATAAACTTTAGAAAAATCTCTTATTCCGTAAAGCTTCGTTAACGTGTGAGAATTGAATTATTGGATGAGTGGAAATTTTAGTGATTTTTTCTTCTTTGAAAGAAAAAAACTTCTTAATCCTTGTGGTTTCAAGGAAAATTTCTAAATTTATTTATTTGCCCTTAGGATTTGGTGTGCCCCCTTAAAGTTCCCCTAACATCTCCCCCACATGCAGAGGAGCACATCACCTCAAGAAGTGTTTTACACTAGGGCTGTCAACTATCCGCCTAAGCGTCCGCATTCGATTCGAATTCGATTAAGACGAATACGGATGCCTCTATATCTGATTTGTTTAAATATCCGATTCGTTTAATAAATATTCAATTATAAATGAACCGGATGCGGATATGTATACATCCGCTCTGATTAATATTCGACCAATTAGATTTATATATATATATATATATATATATATATATATATATATATATATTTGGTAAAGATTTTTTTTATAAATATAAGTTATAACAATCAA
>JAOXJP010160360.1:0-12909 GCA_025762735.1 Platanus orientalis
ATACATATGTTTGTAACCCACAATTTTATTAATGAATGAATGCAACATGAATAATAATAATAATAATAATAATAATAATAATAATAATAAATTATCTTTCTTGGGTTTTTTTTTATTTTATGCAATTGAAGGAATCACTCTCTTCAAACTTTGGTGCTTGGTTTGAACTTAATTGGTGATTTTCAAGTTGAGATTAGTGATTTCTTCAAGATACTCTTATCTTATTATTATTATTATTTTCTTCTATTTATGTTTTCTCTTTTCTTTATCTCTGATTGTTTTTTGATTCAAGAATTTGAATCTTGGTATTTCTTGAACCATAGAGATCACCTCTTTTATTATTGTATTTTCTTAATTTTTATTTAAGATTTTGTTCCTATACTTATCATCCATACAAGTTTCTTGAAGTTTCTCTTTGATTTTATATAGTCCCTGATCCATCTTTTATATATAATCTTCTGATTTCTTGAATTTTAAGATTCTACAGTTTGAAAGTTTATATAATTTTATATATTTAGATTAGTCGAAATTACTACATACTCCTCATATACATCATAATCACACTAAAAACTTTCAAAGTTTTTTAATGCACAATGTAGGATATTTTGATAATTTTGAATTATGCCCAAATTTTCTAAAATTGCCCTTTCTTTTATTTATTTTGTCTTTTCTTATTTCATTTCTTATAAACCCCTTTAATCAAGTTTATTCTTCTATTTCCATTAAATATTGATTAGTTAAAGTAAGCTTAAAGTTCAATTTTTTTGTTCTTTTAACTTTATTCTTGATATCATTCTACATCAACCTTGGTATCATTTATATTGTGTGCATCAATCGGTTCATAAGGTCCTAGACCCAGATGAGTACTACAATAACAAGAGAGCAGATTTCCTATCCAGGGATTTGGTGTCCAGGGAACCAGGTGAATTCATTTGGAATAAAATGAGCGGGAGTTTGAAATTTCATCTAACCCCTGCCCATTTTATTCCAAGTTATGTCACCTGGTGTCCTGGACACCAAATCCTGGACAGAACATCTATCTTGTAACAACAACAAAGCGTTTACAAAATTCTTACAAGAAGAATAACACAAAAATTCATAACTCCGTTTCCGGTGTAATGTACTCCCCAACCATCATTCAGAAGAGTGGGAAAAAAAAAGAGGCAACGCTAATAATGCCAGAAAGCTTCTTTCCACTAATTCGAGACCTGAAATAACTTCTGCAGTTTTGGAGCATTTGGTGCATCATGACTCTCATCTTGCAAATCACTAGAAGTCTTTAAACTAGCAGCAGCCTTTCAAGATCGAGTGGCAAATGCGAAATGCCATAGCTCTGCAATCAAGTTTGAAAAGTGCAAACAGAAGTCAAGACCCATCACGCGCCAAGTGACAACAGATAGGATTACCCTGCGTTTGGTTGTAACTTGGAATGGACCCATTTCATTTTGGTTTGCCATAGTACCTGAGTGCATATGAACACGAAAGAAAATGGATTGATTTCCATTCATCACCAAAATAGGAATGATAACATAAATCATTTCATTTAAAAAAAAACCTAAGATGACATCATTTCTAATTTTAGTTAACAAATCTATATGAATCTATTCGAGTTCATTTGATATGGCTTCAAATGCCATGAGAATTTAAATTTAAAGATTCATTTACAGGTGGCAATCAAACAAGGCCTTAATGAACTTACGGAAAGCTACTTCAAATCACCATGATATGCACTACACAATATCCATATCTGCATAAGAACACAAAAAACTTCCCAAGCCACAGGTCCTGGAATGAAGCTCTACTGATTTGAGTAGTTACCAGAATATCCGTAACAAAACTGCTTCAATAAACAAGGAGGAAGGGTATGTCTTACATGGTTTCCAATCAGAATGTAGAAGAAGAAATTCAGATGTTTGTTACATGCCCTTCATTGGTTGCTTGTTAAATGCAATATTGAATTTATTTTACTGCTATCTTGGCACCCAGATTGAGCCGCTTGCAACATTTTGACTCTTTGGGATGGTATTTGTGAAGCCACCAATACAATTGCATCCCCATTGAAATAGTTAGTACCTGCATTTCAAGGTATACTTCCCTAGAGCCAAATATTGTATCCCCTTGCTCCATGGCTCCCATGGCTTCCTTTGTCTTCAACTCGATATATTCTAATGGAGTTGGATTCGATGCGATTGCTTCTTGAAGTTGTTCTCCCTGTAATTTCCTTACAACCACAAGTTCTTTTCTGGAGGTATTTGAGGAAAATCTACTGGAGATGAGAGGTTAGAAGGAGAAGATATCAAGCTTCGTCGATTAGAATTATTCGTAATGGTTTACTAATGTAAGGAGAGGAAGGGACTAAGATTCCGAGAAAACAATGGGTGAAGGTATCACATATAACATTTCAATTGCAGCCCTGGGCTGGATATGTGTTCTTTTCACTTGTTGATATAGATACCACTTTTCCCTATGGGCCAGGGATAAGTAGAGCAGATGCAGAATCAAAGTGAAAAGACAATTTCTCTTTTAAACCAAACCACAACTCACCTGCTGATTCTGAAACATCAGTTGATTCACATGTCCACCTAGTTTCCCCCCAGGCCTTATCATTGTCATGCACAGATTGCTCATAAATGAGTTCATAAGCAGGGACAATTTTCATAAGAAGTGAGTTCCCTTAAACAAGGCACTGCCCAAGAGTTTCCCTATCATATTTTTGGTTTCCTACCATTGCTTAAGGGGGCATGATCTATTCACTCCCTAATGGGGGTTCTTTTCACCTTTCCCTTGCAGTACTGCTTTGCTATCTTAAAATCTAGCATTAGGCACAGCACACTGCCAAATATTTGCTGGCCTGACACCAGCCCAAAAAATGTAAAATTCTACAAAAATTTTCTTTTGGTATAATATCTTACAAATATATATTTTTTCTTTACAAAGATGTTTGGTTAGAGAATCACTGCTTCAGTATTTGGTCTAGTTCTAGATATTTGGTGATCTAATACAATTCGAGCAATATGTGGTTTCTCAGATATCTGATTATGTCTACAATAAAAACAAGTAGACAGTTTCAACTGTATGGGGAGGTGGATTCCAAGTGCACACGATCAACCTTTTGTCTGACTTACATGGAATCTCTCTCACAACTACTAAGCTAAGCTAATTGAAGTCGAAAGAAAGAATCAACATTCAATGGTGAATAAACCCAAAAAGCTAAGAGGAAAAGTGGAAAGATTGGATACAATTTACATGTACAAGAGTCACCAATGTTGGTGGTCTTGCAAAAACATGTCTTGTACCACTATTCCCATTCCCAATAAAACATCCTAGGATTTCAGGAGTGTCCTTACCCTTGGGGGTGGCGCAGTCTCATGGTCTAGTAAAAAGCAAGGTTGCGTGGAAAAATCTACATTAAATGTAGATGAAACATCATCTGCAGTATTTCAGCTAGTGAAACCATAGCTATTAAATAATTTTGGCTTGTTTAAATTTAAGTGAAATGCATGAAATGCCAATTGATACTGTATTATCAATAAAAAAAATGGTAAAGTGAGTGCTTGAATGAAGCACATTAAATTACAATATATTTATCTATTTGATATACAGAAATACAAAATATTATATATGCTCCAAGGATACAATTGATCATCCAATCATAAAATCTATAGCCATAGATGAATTAAGAAGAGGTGCAATCTCCATGGTCAAGACCGTGTAAGTCATTTCAACTATGAGTATGATTATTGTGGTACCTGGTGTCTTTATTAGATTTAGATAAACCTTGATGGTACCCTGTTAGAAAACATGGATTCTAGGCTTGAATTTGTCAACCAGATGTGGGTAGACTCAGTATAAGGGGACCAACGGTTCTTTCACCATTGTAACCTATCTGGGACTAGCTTAACAACTAGATAGATGGAAGAAGAGAGTGAATAAATACATGACAAGCCCCATTGGTTGCTTGAGCCACAGTCTAAAATAGAGAAGGCAAGTAGACGTTATGGGGAAAACTAGGAGTTGGACGTTGGTATCTGACTTGTAGAGTTGGATGTCGAACTCGTATAATGATAATCACCTTTTGAGAAATGACCCCACGTTTGAGAAATCTCTTAGTGAGAAATCCTATGCTTATCCACTCTTCAAACTTCTCTGGGTTTTCTCCCAAACCCTCTTGAAAACTTTTTACATGGTTCTCATGAAAGCTTCTCGAAAGGAACCACTCAATCAATTCAATAATCATTATTCCCTCCACCCACACAGCCAAATAGGTAGTTAAAAACTTTATATGATACAAGGAAATGGACTGACTTATAAGGAAAGAAAACTCTAGCTTCACATAGCTTCTATTTAGAAGTTCAAGTCTCATCCATCAAACTGATTATCAATCTAATGGCTGAGAAGCTATACACAAACACAACAAATTCCTTCTAAAAATCCAATAACCAAGATGAACCATGCAACACTAAAATCTCATTTGGATATATAAACTCAAAAACTTTAAAAAATAAAATAAAATAAAAAATCAGTGTTTAAAGTGATAAATAAGTGTTTGAACCATAACATTTTTGTAAAAGATAAGTGGTAGAACTTTAAATCTCAATACCGAATAAAATATAAATCTAAATTACTTATAAATATTGAACTATTCACACTCTCTCACACAGTGAGCTTCTTCGAATACACTTTAAGCACAATGAAATGTAATTTATGCCTTTCCTTTACAGTTCTAAGATAACAAAAAAAAAAAAAAAAAACCTAGCCGAGCAAGGAAGAATTTTACATGAAACGAAAGAGTAAACTTCAATATTAGATGGAATATCATCAGATATTGTGCACTGATTTTGCATGCGCATCTCCCACTCCCGGTGTTATACAAAATATCATCAAATGTTGTCCACACTCTTCAGCAAATAATTGTGAGGATAGAATCTGGAGCAGTTTCATTTTTCTTCTTTGCCTTCTGGGTTTTTGTATCGAAACTGTAAATTCAAGGAAATTGTTAAAAGCATAGTAATAAAATGCTCTAAAAGATAACATGTCATAGTAAATGTCAAAGGCATAAACATTCTGATGAGTTAAGGCATACAAATATTGGAAAAATATTCCAATGTTTCCAGGTATTACCCCTTTGTAAGATAGCTTTGCTGAAACAAGTGATCATCATAGAATTTGTGACTATGGTGCACATAAAGAAAACCGTATAAAGGAGAACTGCAATACCTTTAGGGTCTCTTGGGTGGAAGCCAAATATATAGATAGAGTCTCCAAATTTGGACAACTCCAGAGCAAGCTATCCATAAGTTCTTCCTTTGGTTCTGAGTTTGTTTTCAGCAGCAAATGCTTGAGACCAAGTAGTGGAGGCACCCAACTTTTTCTTAATGTTTCTGGAATAATCAAGCTCTTCATATATGATGAAAAAGAAAATTGTAAAAGAGAGTTAGCATATCAAGAAACATGCTAATAATGAGAAAGAAAAAAAAAAAAATAGAAGAGGACTTGTATTCATAGACATACCCGAGTAAACCCACAATGCAGTGTTAGAGTTTGGACATGCCCAAAACACTGTAGAAGACGTCTCACTTTAGAGAACCAATTAGAACGAAGGACAAAAGGATCTAAACGAAGCTCGGCCTCAAGTTGACATGAAGTGTTAATTAGAGAGAATTGTGGTGCATGACCATCGTATTTGAAGGAAAGGAGCTTTGGAGCATCAATCTCGACCTCATTTAGACGTGGGCATCTAGATAAAACCAAGCTTTTAAGCTGATGACTATAGATTATAAGTTTTCCCAAACCTCTGCAGCTAACAAGGCTCAAATTCTCAAGGAAGGGCCACTTGGAAATCAACCCTTCAAATGACTCATCTGTAATCATCATTTTCCCTAGTTCTAAAGTTTTGAGATCCCCAGCATTAATTTCACAGGATTCATACCTCCAGCCATTCCAACCTGTAAAAGAAAAGGATTGGAGATTTGGCACGTTCACAGCAACCCTGATTCGCGGAGCCTGATGTTCCACCTTCAAGATTCGAAGCCGAGGAGCAGAGAACTGAAGATGCTTCAATCCCCCACAATTACTCAAACCCAGAATCTCAAGAAGAGGGCAGGTAGATATCAGATGCTGGATGACCCCCTCTTCTGCACAAATGTTCTCCAGAGTGAGCTTTTTCAGAGAGGAAAGCTTTATCTCAGAGGAAAGCTCCAATTTATATCCTTTTAACACTAATACAGATATTGATTTCATCGCAAAGACACTCTTCGGCAATCTATAAAGCGATTTACTTCGATTATGACTAAATACAAGTTCCAAAAACGAAACACAAACCGATATGTCGAGAACTAGCTCTTCAACGCTGCAATCTCCGGCAAATTTTATCCACTGATCGACTTGAAGGGGTAAGTAGATACCGCCGCTGCTCAGATCGGTCATACAGAGCCTGAATTTCTGAATTCTCGTCGGCGGGCGGGATCGGAACGAGTTTTCTACACAATTTATGAACAGCTCTCTTCTCATCAGGTACCTATTTCCTTCATTCACGAATCTACTTGATTTTGATGGGCGTTTCGAATTAATGAAGGTCTGGTCGCGATCGAAAACTAACGGGAAGGTGGTCTCGTCGAAATGAAGAATCGGGAAGGAAGCCCAAACGGATTTCCATCTCTTGGATAAGATGGCCATTCGAGCTGCATCTCTTGTTCCTAGCAAGAAAAGGATCTGGTGGATGATCTCTTCGGGCAACTGGCTGATCCGATCGTCTTCATATTTTCTGGTTTTCCGGCCAGAAGGTGGAGTTTTGTTCGTGACAGAGCTCTCCATCGCTAGACTAGTTTCAGAGTAGTGCGAGTTTTAGGTTGCGTAATTGTGTTGTGAAACTTCGAATTTGACTCGAAATATAATAAAAAATAGCATACTTACTGAAATGATCGGATTATTATCGGTATCTCTTGTTGGGAAATAGATTTTTATTGGTATCAGATTCCTGAGCAACTATTACCACCGATCAAATGTCTAAGTCTCCCTCCCTTCATTTTTTTTTTAAGTTTCCTTTCAGACCCTTCTCGACCCCTCCCCTACCTAAAATACCCCCTCTCTCTCCCACACCCCCACCGCTTCTTCCTCTCCGGTGTCGACAATGTCAATGGCCCTTCCCACTGCAACCCACCCCCTCCCCTCTCTCTCTCTCTCCCTCTACCGCACCCCTTTTTCCCTCTCTCTTTCTTTCCCTCCCTCCCCCCTTTTTTTTGGACCTGTTCAGCCCCACAAGCCTGAATGGGGTCCCTTCGTTTGGACCTGCAAGGCTTAACAGAGGCCTCTGTTCAACCCTGTAAGTTCGAATGAGAGGCCTTGTTTGGTCTTGTGAAACTAAATGGGTCCCTGAAAAAAAAATGAGAGAGAGAGAAAGAGAGAGAGAGGTGGGTTACAGCCGGAAGGGGCACCACAACTGTTGGTGTCGGAAAAGAAAAAAGGGTGGGAGTGTGGGAGGAAGGGAGAGGGAGGGGCATTTTAAGTAGGAGAGGGGCTATAAAAGGGGAAAAAAATGAGAGGTAAGGGGACTTAGAAATTTGATCAATGGCAATAGAAGCTCCCTTCCTATTTCCTACCATTTGGCATTTTTAAGAACCGGATCAACCAATAAACTATTAAGGTGGATAGTTTAGGTCCAATCGGATTTAACCGTTGATTTATATGATTTAATCGTGGTTCACTTCATATTAATATATACTCAGGGTACACTGTTAATTGGAAAAGATATTGTTGTCAAGAGGCTATTGAGAATTTCAAGACAATGTGAGAGATTTCAAGAGGTTGATCTAGTAGCTAATTTACATCATTAAAATCTTGTGAAGCTTCTGCTAAGAAAGGGAAGAAATGTCACTCGTATGTGAGTTTATATGCCTATAGAAGATCTTTGATTGTTTTATATTTGAGTTTGACTCTTTTTAAGAAGCCAAAAACATTTTTTTTTATCTAAACACCAAATCATGATTGAGCATTGGCTATATTCACGATTGGGTGTTGGGAGCTTTGGGGACATTAGCTATGTTCACGATTGGGCGTCGAGAGTTTTGAGCATCGGCTATATTCACAACACTTTTATACACACACAAGAAAACAAGCTATAGCATATATGCACAAGAAAAGTTTTCCTAAAAATGTGGGTGTGTTGGGGATGCTTAACACCTTTTTAAACCATAACAAAATAACTTACTTTAATTTTTGGTGACCTAAATCAGTATAAGAAAACGGTCTAAATAGCCCTTTTATAAGGGGGGTAATTTAAATTCGTAGTTACTTTCAAGAATCCCAATAACAACCAACAGTAACTAATAACACATCAACTCAGGAGAGAGAGAGAGAGACCTCCGAATTTTCTTTCTGTCTCTTTTTCATCCACCCACAAAAGAGGGGTAATAGGAGAAGAGGCCGAAATGGGTTCATTGAAACCGGCATGCCCACACTACCAACACTAAAATCTCATTTTGACTAAAAAAAACCCAATACCGTAAAGATAAGAATTTTAAGGTAATGAATAAATTCGTTGAACCATAATATTTTGCTTATATTCTCAAAAAGTAAAACAGAATATTAAATTATTCATTCACTCACACAATGAGTTTCTCCAAATATAATATAAGCACGATAAGGTGTAATGCCTTCATAATTCTAACAAAATGTAACTTTCCTAGCAAGGAGGAATTTAAACAAGAAAATGACCAAACTTGAATGTTAGATAGAATATCATCGGATGTTGTGCACACACTTCAGCAAACAGTTGTGAGACAAGAATCTGGAGTAGTTTCAGTCTTCCTCTTTGCCCTCCAGCTTCTTACAATGTTTCTGTAAATGGCAAAAAACATATTTAAAATTGCAAGGAGATAAAATTGTCATAACGTTAACATTGAAGGTATAACATTATGATGAGAGAGGTTTTCTTGCGTAGAAATATTTGAAAAGGATTACATCAATTCCACCTAACGTACAGCGGTTGACTACGTACAACGCAACTCATATACAAAAAATTAGAACACCTACCCAAAATTTTAAATTTTTGTATACGTGTTCTGATGTAGGCAATCACTGCACGTTTATATAGTAAAACAATTGTATACGATACTGAGTCACATTATAGTAACTTGCTAAGATTCAATGTAGTTTTTGAAAGACTAGATAAGGTTAGATTTTCTTAATAATAATAATAAAAAAAGAGATAAGATTAGATTTTATTTAGTTTCTAATTTTATCTCATCATAGATTATATGATTATGATTGAGATTTACTTTCTATCTTTATCATTATTTGTTATTTTTTATGCCAAAAAAGATCATCTCTTGTCCACAAGTAATCTTGTGGGCTTAGGAAAGGTACACATACCAAAAAAAAAGTAGTGAATTTCACTTTTTTGGGTGTATGTGTCTGTCTCCTGAAGCCATAAAATTATTTGTGGTCAGGAGACGATCTCAAGTGAAAATCTTTAACAAAGAGAATTTCCCCAAGTTTACTAACAAACCAGAAATTTTTTACAAAGGAGAATTGTAATACCTAAGTCCTCAATGGTAGGACAGTCCTCAATGGTAGGACTCCAATCAATAGATAGTGTCTGAAGGTGAGGACAACTCCAAAGCATACTTTCTGTAAGTTCAACGTTCATATTTTCTTCTGAGCTTATTTTCAGCTTCAAAAGCTTGAGATCACATAGCGGAGGTACCAAATTCTCTCTCAATGTCTTTGGAATAATCAAAACCTTCATACATGACCAGAAAGAAAAAAAAAGAAAAAGATGTACAAGAGCATTAGAAACGTAGAATTTCAAGAAATATGTGAATTATGGAAAATCAGGGTTATTGAATTGGTGCAATGGTAGCGATTCCGGCTGCCAGTGTGAAAATGCAGGTTTGAGTCTCGTGAGACGTCACTTTGTGCAAAAAAGCCAAATGGTTAAGTCAGTCTCCAGCACAACCCTCCCAGCACCCCGTAGTTACAGGACCAGCACTTTCTAGTGACCTTTTTATTTTTTATGTGAATTATGGAAAAAAGTTAAAATTAAAGAGTTGTATTAGTATACTTACCTGAGCATTCGCGCAATCCAGTGTTAAATCTTGGGCATGACCAAACCAACTAAGAAGAGCCCTCAATTTAAAAAACCAGTAATCATCAATGGTAGGAGGGTACAAACAAAGCTCAGCCTTAAGTCGAGATGAAGTGTTCATCATAGAGACTAGCAATCCAGGACCATCATATTTGAAGGAAATGAGCTTTGGAGCATCAATATCGGCAGCAATCAGATCCTCACATTTAGACACCACCAAGCTCTTAAGCTGTTGACTGTAGATTTTAAAAATTTTCAAACTTCCACAGCTAACCAAGTTCAAATTCTCAAGGTGGGGCATCTTTGAAATCAGTCTTTGAAATGCCTCCTCTGTTATCTTCATTTTCTCTAGTACTAAAGTTTTGAGACCTGGAGCCTTTATTTCACAATGTTCATAATTCTGCCCATATAAAAAGCTGAAGAATTGAAGATTTGGAGCTTCCACATTAACCCCTTGTAACAACAATTCCAGGTATTCCAACTTCAAAATTTGGAGCCGAGTACTAAAGATAGAAAGATAATCCAAGTCATAACAGTTCTTCAAGCTAAGAATCTCAAGTAGAGGACATGAAGAGATGATATGTTGGATGATCCCATCCTCTGCATATATGTCCTCTAGAGATAGCGTTTTCAAGGAAGTAAGCTTTATGCCGCCGAAGGGTAACAAATTACATCCTTTCAATTCCAATACAGTTAATGATTTGCTAAGAAAGACACTCTCTGGCAAACTGAAACGACCCTTAAATCCTTTAACAAAAACTTGACGTCTCCTTGGTGGAACAATAACTGGAACGTTGACAACTAGCTCTTGAACCTTATTCTCTATGGCAAATTCCATCCACCTATCCATGTGAGAAGAAAACTTGATTCCTCCGATTTTCGAATGGATCGAATCCGTAATAGAAACTCTAAATTTGTGAATCTTTGTCTGCAGGCGGTGTTGCAGCGAGTTATTTACATAGTTTATGAACTTTTCAGCTCTCATCATGTTCTTGTCTATTCTACTCTGAATCCCATTTCCCAACTTCATGAGTAAGCGAGTTTTTCGTGGGTTTTGAGGATCTAAAGAAAATAAGCTCTGGTCGAAATCGAGATTTGGGTAGGAAAACCAAACACTCCTCCATTTCTTGGATAAGGTGGACATGCGAGTTGCGTCCTTAGTGAGTAGGGAAGAGAGGAGCTGGTGCATCAACTCTTCGGGCAAATGGCTGATCCGATCAGTTGAGATATTGATGATTCCTTCTTCCACTTGTTCTTTTGTTTCACTTTCTTCCATTTTTGTTTTCTTGACGCAGACGCTCTCCATGGCCATTGCAACACTGGCTGCAGGGTTCGTATCATTTATGGAGAAAGTGAGAAACAGTTGTAGGGTGTGCTGGTTACTGCAGTTTTCTAGTTGGAATATATATAAGGCTTTTATTTATGTTTTTCTATTTTTTATTGAACATTTATTTTCTAGTTTCAATGCAAAAAATGGAAGTACTTATATATTATAGGATCCGAATGTGAGTACATACATGGCAATTCTTGACCCGACCTGTCAAAACCAACCCATATTCAAAACAGGTTGGGTTAGGGTTAACCATTTTCTGACCCAAACTGATCTGACTCAATGTATTGGCACCTCTATGTGAATGATAAAATCGCCACAGATTTTGTAGGACCACCTCACCCTAAAGTAGGACTGACATTAGGGGCTGAGACATCAATGCTAGAAAAGTGACTTACAATTTTTGGGGGATGCTTTTCACTTTTTGTGTTGATGTGTTGGCTTCTAATGTGAGTCTTACCTTAGGGTGACCTCAGGTGGTCCTACCAAATCCTCAAATAGTAAAACAAGCAATAGGGTATATGGAGGAAAGATCCTCTTTGGCTTAACTAGTGTGGAGCTTGTGTGCTGCCATTTAGCTCACTGACATGTTTTGACCAGACCCTCTCCGCCTGTTTTGGCCAGCATGTCATGTGTTGAATGGGTCTGATATCAACTGTGACACCCCTCTGATGGGACACTCAGGAGGGGAAATCAAAAACCTCTAAAAAGTGAATTGATTCCGTCCCATGAGTGTCCCATCAAGGGGCGTGGCGCATACGATTTCATCCCAGGGCAGTGTACAAGCACCACACTAAGTAACATGGGGCTAACATGAATGGGGCTAACATGAATGCTCACTTTAAGAAGGGCTGAAATCATCTACGCCACCCCCCTGATGGGACACTAAAGGGGGGGGGAATCAATTCACTTTTTGGAGATTTTTGATTCCCCCCTCCCCGCCCCCGCCCGTGTCCCATCAAGGGGAGTGGTGTAGATGATTTCACACCCTTTAAGAAAATCGGACCTCCACTGATTAGCTTCTATCTCTAGGTTGATATATATATATATATATACAAGAATGATCAGCTGTAGCAAATTTTTTTGTAGCTTTTTGTAGCACAGCCAAAAAGCATGAGTATTTTGTTTTTAAACATGGGTTGTTTTGTCTTATAACATGGGGCCTTGGGTCTTTTTATGATCTTTTTGGTCATGCTACAAAAAGCTATAGTAGAATTTGTTGCAACTGATCATTTGGGATCTCTCTCTCTCTCTCTCTCTCTCTCTCTCTCTCTATATATATATATATATATATGGCCAATCCTGGTCAGCTTGAGCCATCTAGAATCTTTGCCAAAATTGGTCTCTATATTAGATCGGTCAATCAACATTGATATTGAGTTGGATTAATCGATCCAACTGAGTATTGGAAAGCCCAATATAGGGCATCGATCAAATGTATGCTATTGAGTAGGGGATCTAAACCAACTGATCCGGGCATGGACCAGGTTATATA
>JAOXJP010160371.1:0-12909 GCA_025762735.1 Platanus orientalis
TTTATTTTTAAAAATCATTGATTTCACTAGGACTTAACCCAATACTTTTGTAAAAAACAATTTTTATCAACTAAGCTTTATACTATTGATAATTTTAAACTAATTAGTATATTGTATATAATAAATATATATTATATATGTAAAAGTGCGGGCCTCGGGCCAGGCCAAGGTAAGCCCAAGCCCGACCCTCAATAAAAATGCGGGCCTAGGGCCGGGCTCGGGCCCTCACTGGGCCTAGCTCGGGCCAGGCTTTTTTGGGCCAATTTGAGGGCTGGGCTCGGGCCGGCCCGGCCCATGCCCACCCCTAGTCAGCATGGGTGGCTGATGCACAACCCTCTCAGGAGAGAGGCTAAGGGTCGAATTTATGCAACAGCATTATGCTAGTGTGAGATGTTGATTGACTCTCCCACCAATACAGGTCCTCATCTATGAAGTGGCCCTACCAAAAACATATATGATCCCTCAGGATTTGGTGTACCCCCTTAATGAACACCTAAAATCCACCTGCATCAGGGGACACAACACGTCAAAAAGTGAAAATCATCTCTAAAAAGTGTAAATCACATTTTCTTAGGTTGATGTGCTAAGTTGGGGTTGACATAGTGAGTTGAATTTGACCCAGCACATTTTCACTCCCTTCCCACTTGTTTTGCATCCCTGTTATACAGATGCATCACATTGTAACAAGGTAAGGGCACCAGGAAGTCAGTCCAGCATCAGGGGCTGACACTTCAGCACTGAAAAGTGAAAAGCATCCTCCAAAAAGTGTAAATCACTTTTTTGGCACTGATGTATCAGTCCCTGATATCGGTCTGACCTTGGGCCAACCTCAGGGGTCACACCAAATCCGTGGGGCACCCATCAACGGGGGCCAGTTATAAGTGATCTCCTAAAGCAAAACCAATGCACTTAGCACCATTTTATTGATGGTTCCACTTATATCCATGATTAGATTTAAGTGACAGGTGAACAAACTTTGTAAACGACGTTCAGCCACCTCTTGACTTAAAAATGATGGAATTGACAAAAAAAGAATATATATGGGAAAGTGATACATACATCAAAATCAATGGGAAGTGAGTATAGGAAAGAGTGTTCTGTCCAGGATTTGGTGTCTAGGATGGTGTCCAGGACACCAGGGCCTGTCATAAGGAATAAAATGCATATTCCATATTCAAAAAATGCATCACCCATCCATTTTATTCCATATTCAAAAAGTGCATCACTCATCCATTTTATTCCAAATCATGTCCCCTGGTGTCCTGGACACCAAATCCTGGACAGAACATCCTTTCCCTATTTAGAAACCTTAGAACCAAAATCCAAAGGTCGGTTTTAATTCACTGAACATGGACTTCTATTTTTGGCTAAAAATGAAATACTTTTTTTATTATTTTTTTATTTTTAAAGATAGACAATTCACCCCAAACCATGAAAAGGAGAAAACATATCATTCTTTAGAGACTTTAGTAGCCACCAAGGAAGACTAGAGATCCATGTCATAGCCATTGAAATGCGAGATTTCGCATTTAGCTAGGAGATGGGTTGTTCCATTAGAAAAGCTAACCATATCAAAGTTCATGCGGAGGTCCCTAATGTCAAGAACAATATTACTGTTTTCAGGAGGAGGTAACTCTGAAGAGAGGATTATGATTGTCTGTTAACCTAGTGACGCATGATGTGATTTTGATTTTAGTGCCTTTTTAGACATCTACTTTTTCAATTAAGCACTTTTTTGAGACATTTTTAACCGCAACATGCCACGTGTTAGTTTATAGTTGCTCATAGAGACTCACAAACACTTTTTCATTACAGACCATTTGTTACCGAGGATTAAAGGAGCATCTCCTTCCAAAATGATTTTTTTGGGGTCTTTAAAGCTAGAGCTACATGGAGCCGAAGGAGAGTTGTTTGTCTTTCTCCAACTAATGCTGATGACTTCACCCTGCTCTCCACTCTGGCCGACAAAAAACAACCCTTGTTATCTGCAGCAACCAAGCCTAATATTGCATTTATACTATTACGGTATAAGCACCATCAAAATTAATTTTTATCTAATCAGTATGGGGGACCAAAAAGTGTTAGCAGCAGCCGGTGGACCTTGCGGTCTCCCCTGGCCTAATAAGCCATGAGGTTTCTGAGTCCTGTTCACATTACACGAAATGTTAATATCTATGAGCTCTAACTGAGTCCTATTCACATTACAAAATGTTAATATTGAACGTTGCTCGTCAAATGAACCAACAAATAATACTAGCAATAGCATGATGAACCAAGAAGTCTTCAGGACTAATTGTTAAGAATAATAAATTACTATTCTCATTAACATCATCATTTAACCAGCCATGCAACTATATGTTTTGACCCACGTTGAATGTTGGGTTATCTGTTGAAGATAAAATTACATTGAACCCATATAAAGTCTTATCACGAGCAGATTGTATCTATTGGACAAAGATGCGTTCGATCAAGATTTGTTTCTCCAGAGTACCAAAAGCAAGCATGATGTCCTTATGAACATAAAGTCCCTAGGTATGGAACCCTATAAAGAGGCTGGCCCAACTTAAATGGGATATGAGCCAAAAAAAAAAAATATATATATATATATATATATATATATATATATATATAAGTTTCTGAAATCTATAGAACTATCCAGTTAAGTGATTTAAAATGCTACTAACCATCTCGAGAAGTCTATAGAACTATCCATTTGGGTTTGAAGGGTTAATGAAGAGGCAAACCACAGTCCAGACGCTAAAGGGCATTGTATAAGACTGGAATATAGATTCAGTTGCACCCTCACAGACAACTTTCGATGATGATATGTCTTGTCTTAAGGAATTGGTTCACTGGAAGGACATCCCAGCATGCTTACCTGAGAAACATTTTGATTTTTGTCGGTATTTTTTAGACTCCAAAGGTTGCTGTAAGGGAAATTTTGATCC
Organism: Platanus orientalis; assembly: GCA_025762735.1. NCBI lineage: Eukaryota > Viridiplantae > Streptophyta > Magnoliopsida > Proteales > Platanaceae > Platanus > Platanus orientalis. Next base: position 2,949 of record JAOXJP010160371.1, read on the forward strand.
ATGGAGACAGCGACATACTCTGATTTAGAATATTACATTTCAATATGAGCTTAAGAGTGCACTACTCTATTGGCGGACCTTTTAGCATGGTTTAGAGCAACCTCAAAAGAGTCTAACAACGCCCTGCATTAATCCTTGACAGACTACCCTGTTAATCCAACAACTAAAGGATAGTGTCTCGGATTCAACTCGGGTGTGTGATCCAGATAAAAATCCAAATGACCTGTTTATAGAAAATTTCGACCCGTTTCGGGGTCCAACCTGTACAAAGAATAGGGTTTTTCTTGGGCTGTATGGGGTTTCTTGTGAACTATGACACCGCACTTTCATTTTAATCTTTTGTTCTTTGTTCATAGTGAAATTTTCTCGCCGTTTTCACCTGTAGACATAGGCTTTAAGTCTGACCACGTAAATCGTTGTGTGTGTTGTGTGATTTCTGTTAAGTACCTTGACCATTCTAGTTCAAAAGACCGATCTGTCAAGGGGGAGAAGGTCTAATTACTTAACCAGGCACATAACAAACCACCACGCTCCGCAGCCGACATCTACAACAGCTTACTCTGTGGTGGTACTCACTCTGGCCTTATAGCTCTTTCAACTTTGTGATGGCTCTCACTTTGATTCAGGTAGTATTTTTTCCATTTTTTTTCACTTTGATTTAGATAGCCTTTTTCACACCATAACGGCTCTCACTCTAGTCCAGGTTACCCTCTCCACAGGTCACTCCATCCGTGACTCAAACTTGAGATGTGGTGCCTAGCTTTGATACCAATGTTAAAGTACCTTGACCATTACACCTCAAAAGACCGATCTGTCAAGGAAAAGAGGGTCTAATTACTTAACTAGGTACATACTAATTTTTTTTTTTTTTTATTTATGTTATTTTCCTTTTATTTTGTTGCATATGAACTCCAAATATAGGGTTTCCGCACAACAATAACAATCTGCGATATCGTTTCTCAGCAAGTTTAATACAGAAATAGCATCACCTTCCATCACGATTTTTCTTGCACCTAATGCTTTAGCAAGATCGAGGCCAAGCAAAACAAAGGATGGAGCTGCTCTAGCGACTACAACATTGCCTCTTTCTAACGACAGCACCATTCGTTGCGCACATTCCTTCATCAAAACTAATCTTCATATAATAAGTTGGAGGAGGGGACCAAACATCCAGAACGCAGGGGACGCTTTTGGATGCATTTCCACTTGAAGATCCATTTCCTTTACTGCATAAAGCTCCTAATTTAGCCAGCATGGTTCAACTTGATATTTAATAGGACCATTTGCTATATTTTACCTGAATACTAATACTGATGATTTGTGATATTATAAGGCTAAAGGATTTTTCCATTGTCTTTGGAGTCAACAACAACAAAGGATTTTCTGTCACATGGATGCATGACATGGTAGATCAAGATAGGTGTGTCAACGAGACCAGTTGCTGAGCTTTGTGTAGCTCAGGTTAGGTTCTTCACACAAGGATTAAACTCGGGTTTGTCGTTAGCTTGAGGTGCTGAGTTTAGGCTCTGCTCATTATAATTGAGGTGAGTTTGGCCCACCGAACTCAAGCTTAGTGCTTCAGGCCTGAATCATAAAGCCCAATAGTCCATAAGCCAAACCCACTCCTAATATATAAGACTCTTAACAATCTTAGCTTTCAGCTTCCAGAACCTATTGTAACTAGGCTTGGGCTCAACTTTACGAGCTTCAAACAAGCTAGGCTCAAACTCAGCTCATGACGACATGAGCGCCATGCTGATGCTGATCCGAAAGCCTTAGATCCAAATAATCTACCTTATTGGAGACTTTCAAGATTAGAGGCATGTGCAGTTCCTTTATCCACATCAGCCCCATGGCCCCACGGCCCACTCTATATTGCACATTGCTCTATGAACAATAGCCTTTGAATATTCTTGAATTTTCTTAAATGAATGATAATTTCTAAGGGGGTGTTTGGATGCATTGTACAAAAACTGTTGTGGTTATGGTGCAGATGCGGGTACAGTTGCTGTGTGAAAGTAGTAAACTAAACTATATTGTTTGGTTTGTTACTTCTAAAATAGCTATAAAATAGCAAAACTGTTTTGAGCTGTTTGGAATACTTTTGATAGTTGTTGTTGGAAAACAAATTTTTACAAAAAAAAAAAAAAAACAAATAACAATTTTTAAAATAAAAAAATAAGCCTCTTATTAAATATAAAAAATTCTTAGGCTTCTTAAATACAAAATATGAATTTATGTATATATTAAATAAATATAAAAATGCTACCATACCACTTTTTTACATAGTCTTAAATAGAAGTTCACATGAATCACATTAAAAATAAAAGAACAAGAAACATAAATCAATGGAATGCATCATAAATCTATTGAACAATCATATCTCGAATTGTGTTCATATTGCGTGGCTCCTAACTCTCATCTATCATATCATCATAATCATGATCATCATCAATTTGCACATGATTATTTTCATAACTAGCAAACAAGTCATTCAGAATTGCTTATTGACGTATAAAGTTATGCAGTGTCATACATGCGATGATGATCATTGTTTGTATTTTAAAAGGATATGGAGTCATCATTTTAAGTATTGGGAACCATGCTTTAAATACACCTAAACACTGCTCTATCACATTCCTTAATGAAGAATGAAGAAAATTAAAGTGCTTGTCCTTAGCCATACATTTGGCGCCATGACAAAAATCTTGAAGATGATAGCCGGTATTACGATATGGTGCAAGAAATGCAGGGATGTTTTGATAACCCATATCTAATACATATTATTTCCCTAATATGTACAAAAAATATATGAAAATGAAAATTTTATTTATAAATATATGAATAAATAGCTATAATAAAACAATAATTTCAAATTATCATTACCAAATGGAGGATGTAGAAAATTCAACCTAATCTGAAAAAAACCCCCAATCATGAGTTGTACCTTCCAAACCGGCTAACATAAATACAAACTGTATGTCAAAATTACAAACAACTATGACATTCTGTGTGCATTCACTCTTTTGTCCCGAACGAAATGATATCTGCTTATCTGTTGGAATGACTGCACTTATATGAGTGCCATCAATTGTACCAATGCAATCATTCATTCATAATAATATTGAAATTAGTAAATAAATTTATAATTTAGGAATGCATAAAAGTCACTTATAAAAACTATAATTTACCTTAAACCATGGATAATATTTTCGGTTAGCTCGAATTTTTACAGGTGTATTCTCCAATGCATCTAGTGTAGGTGGCTTTATCAACTCACTTAAAAACTTAGCTATCACTTTCAATATATTATTGAAATGTCAACTTATTATCTCTCAAAGTGTTGAAACTGATTTGGCATGTCTCTATTTGTTTTGTTATGACCAACAATCCAAAGAAAAATGACTACTTGTTCTTCTACTACTTACGTTGTAAACCTTGCATGTTTGCATTACCACCATTAACTTCTATGGTGGAAGATTCAAATGAACCATTTGGAACTTTGATGTTGGACTTACATCTTCCGCTACATCATCAGAAGTCATACCATTAATGATATTATTAAATAGAGTTGGATCAACATTTGGTGACATCATGCCTTCACTAATAACTATTGTCCCTCCAAATATCATATCTAATTCAGTCTCATACTTTAAATTCTTTGCCTTAAATTGTCATGTATATTTGTTTGCCTATAGATAAACATATATATAGAAGGAATAATAGTTGAGACATCTATGATCTAAATACATATTTAATATAGGTATATACCTTGCTATATGCTTTCCATTGTTCATTTGTTGCCTCAAAATGTGCAAAGTTTAGGATCCTATCCTAGACCACTTTTGTTTGTTAGAATCTTCCATGGTTTCCAAGACCTTTTCACATAATAGCAACAATGCTTTAGTTAGATTGATGTGTAATCAAATTTTATTTTTTCCTTAAAAGCTTTTGCAAATTATGTATGACTATATTTAGTAATGTCTCCTCCACGCTGACCATATTTCTTCATATGTTCGACATACAATTCAACCCATACCTTATGTGTATTGGTTTTCCATACAACCTTTGAATTGGTTGCCATGGTATGCCTACGTTAACAATATGATGTAAACCTTGAATATTTTTTATTAAAAAAAAAAACATATTTCAATCATTAAACTCATGTTGAAACTTAGAGCAAAAATTTCACTTGTCATCGGGTCAACCTTTTGATGAGCCCAAGCAAACTAGTTTGAGGTTAGTGATACGGTTTCCTACCAACTCTATAGACACTGACGCTGGTAAATTAGAATTCCTATTAAATTGGTTGGCATCCTTGTGTCAATGAATGTTTCTCAACTCATCCATAAACCTTTCACTAAACTTATTCATATATTGTCACATAAAAAATAAAATAACATATTCATGTAATGGTCTAGTTATGTGGCTATGACATGTACTAAAAAAACACTAGGTTGCATGTCTTTCATATTGACTATGGTCGAATTGCAAATTAAGGAAGTGAAGGAAACTATCTTTGTAGATACAACTCAGAGATTTTTTTTTCTTTTTCAGATTGCAAATAAAGATACAAGTAGCAAAATGCGATCAATTTTTATTGTAGACATAAGCAAAGAATTAGTTAAACTCTTATATTTATAAAGGCAAGTAGACTCATGTTACAAAGAAAAAACTTTCAAATTCACCTGTCAAAGCAAACTAAAATCCATAATAAAAAAACCCAAAAATTGTGTCAAGTATATATCTCAAGCTGATGGAGGATAAATTCATTCGATCCAACGCACAAAAAAAAAAAAAGATGATTCAAACATACAACGATGGTAGAACAAAGGAAATGGTCCTTCCTCGTCATTATCTAACAATTCCATCACTTCACTCATTACTAAACAAAACGTTCTATCATCGTGATGCCAACTACCTTCAATAATTTGAAGAAATTGAACAATATCTAACAGGTAGTGACCCAGCAGTAACCTCACTGGTCGGAAACCAATGAGTCAAAGAAAAAGGGGGTGGGGTGTACATCATATAAATTGTTGTTCTCATGAATACTACGTGTGGCTATCCAAAGGGTTGCACATATTTGCCACATCATGTGAATTCAACCAAAGGCCTCTGCCATGGGGATTTTTATTCTTATTATTTAATATAAAATAGTATAAATCTTTGGTTGGAATGATTAAGGGAATAGACCAAAAACAGAAGTATAGAAATGGTGTGGATTACGGCATTGAACTAATAACCGTGTTAAGTGTCTGAATCATATAAATTGACATGTGGTGTGTTGGTGTTAAATACGTAAGAATAAATGTTGAACTCATTGTTAAAACTTTTATTATTATTACCAGTAGATTCATGTAAAGCAACTGAACTCATTGTTAAAACTATTTGATAGGGTAATGAATTAGCATTTAGAATAAAAAAATAAAAGACTTACCTGGAACAAAGCATCCGAAACAAAAAAAAAAGGGAACACAGAGAAAAAGAAAATAAAAAAGGAAGAAGAAAGAAGACTTACCTCAAGGTCGGCTTTTGGCTTCTCTTGTTCACTAGGATGACAGAGGTGAAAAGAGAAATATATATAGAGAAAGATGGTGTTGTGGGAGAAAATAACATGAGAGATTTTTTCTTTTTTAGTAAACATAGATTTGATGAGTAGGAAAAGTTCAAAGAAAGGAAGACATAAAGCGCTTTCTTGCCACGCAAACGAACCTTCACTAGCTATCCCAGTTAGCAATAGTTTTTCTCACCCTGCTTCCAGCAAAAACAATTATGGCACAACAAACGCACAGGTTCCCAAGATTTTTTCCAGCACACTTGTGAAATAGATGAAAGCGTTGTGTGATAGCTCATCCAAACACGCCCTAAATGAGTCTTTTGTTTCATGGCCAATGACTATTGGATTAGAAACTTGCCATGTAAAAAGGAAACAACGTGAGAAATACTTGGACCCTTTTTGAGTGCCATCACATACTAAATTTATGTCACAACAAAAACCCTTGCACATTGAATTCCATTGGAAGACCAGGCTTATATAAGAGAGTACAAAACATCTTCTTTTTTTTTTTTTCATAAAAAACACCAACACAAAACAAAGTTTAACTAAATTTGTTATCTCTATACTATATGATATGTCTATGATTTTGTAAACAGCAAGTGTTTATTTCATATAAGTAAAGAATTTTAAAATAAAATAAATATAATGACTTACTTGATTAGATAAATGGAAAAATCCAAACGGAATTTGATCAAGGCTAGTGTTTGACACTATGTCCTTAAGACAGATTTCGCCCTCGCACTGATGCTTATGAACTCTTCCGATGTCTGTCTCCCATGATACATTGATCTACTACACACAGAAGAAACACTACAATCTATGTGTCTGGTAAACCAAACTATGTTTGTAACTCTCTTTTACATTAATACTATGATACTGATGCACTATGATATTTATGGCTTATTTGAATTTTGGATGCTTAACTGGTTATTCCTTACCTCGAGACCAAATTGGTTATTGGGCAATAAAAATTGTGACAGGTGTACTTGAAGCCATTCCTGTAATAGGATCACCCTTGGTAGAGTTATTACACGGAAGTGCTAGTGTGGGTCAATCCACTTTGACTCGTTTTTATAGTTTACACACTTTTGTATTACCTCTTCTTACTGTCGTATTTATGTTAATGCACTTTCCAAATAAACAAGGGATGATTTATTTATAGACTTATTCATATCTGTATGGAACAAGCATAGAGACACAACTTATGATATTCGAATATACACAAAAGAAAAAAAGATGCAATTCTGTAGCCACCTTCATGTCCATAAGGAATAGACATGAGTTGAAAATGGATGATTTAATAGCCACATGAGGGTAAATTTGTAAAATGTGCAATGAAAAGACACGCCTCCACAAGGTTTAACCATTTTTGGGAAAATAAAAAATATATATAAAAATATTATTATTATTTTTTTCTTATTGACCCAACCTAACTCAAAAGGTTTAACCATTTCTAAGGGCGTGTGCTTGTGTTGATTTATGCTGATTTGGGCCTGGCCTAGGTCCTCCCCCTTCCACAAAGTTGCGGTGCCCCTTGGGACTCAATTTTATGTCTAATGTTATTGTATATAAACCTCCAAATTTTTCTAGGTTAACCTTTGTAGGACTATTCAAGTTTTACACCATTTTACCAGTGTTCAACTTGGCACTTTTAAAAACAATTTCTTATTCACTTATTAATGGTTTTGAACATCCAACCATACAAAGTTATTCTCCTCATCGAGATAAACACAAATCCAAGTGGACCCACCTCAAACATCTTATAGGTCTCATTTTTAATTTTTCTCAAAGATAGCCAAACGATCAAATTTGAAATTTGGGCAGTTTCAAAACCGTTTCCAACAAAATTACCTAACAACCAATCTCATAAAGCAACTAAGGCCATGACATCTCCTTGAGGGTCATTTCTCAGAGAGCAAAAGGATGCCATTACTCAAAATTTTCTTGTTAAGGATACTAATGTAGACCTAGAGGTCACTACCGGAAAAAGAAAAAGAAAAAACCCGAATTGGATCCATTCCCCCAAAACAGAAACGATTAGTATCTTCAAAAGATCAAGAAACATAATGTAGGTAATAAATTTTCCTAGATATTTTTTGCTGCATATGTTTGCCTGCAAAGTGCTAGAAAAGAAGGTGGTAAGAATTGAGAGAAATTCAAATTTTCTGACCATTTCAATTGGAAAATACCACTAAACAACGAGAGAAAATACAACCTGTAAGAAAATCACAGAAAATGAAGTGATTTTCCAAATGGCAAACAGATGCCTATATTTTTTTAAAAAGAAAATTTAGATTTTCTCAACATACACAACTAAAAAAAGAACCAAGAAAAATCTACAAATGTAATACAAACCCAGAGAACTATTTCACAAAGGCCCTGTCTGGTTGCCTTGAATTGAATAAAAAAGGATGGAAAAAAGAATTGAATAGATAATTACACAATAAAAGAAAATATCTGTAAATTTCTATCCAATACATGCATGATGAGATGAGTTAAAGCAAGATAATATTTTATGATAGGGGCACTCGGGCTCGTTGTTGCACGACTCCACACTAGCACTGGTGAGGAGGGTTGCTGATCTCAATGCAATCCACTGCAAAGTTGCTGCCTATGGGATTTGAAACCCTGACCTCTCACTTCTAGAGGAGACATACCGTGTCATCTAGGCACATGCAAATAAATGTAAAAATAACGAATAATTTAAATCTTCAATAAAAAAAATAAGGCTGTGTTCTTAGTTTTTAAGATAGAAGTGCCCTACAGGTTGTGCTGGACATCAAGACAAAATGGGTCAGATCTGGATCTATATAAAAAAGAGGTTGAAACTAGATCTGTTCATGCAGATTCAGATCCAACTTGGACCCATGCTCGTGGATCCATATCTGATCCTAGATCAAAAAGATCCGATAGATCAAATATGGGTTAGATATGGATACCCATATTTTGTTTTAATTGCTTTTTGAAAATGGTATACACTAGGATCCAACTTATAAAAGATCCAAATCCAGGCTGGATTCGAATAAGATCAAATGTACACAACCCAAATCCATCCCGAATTTCAAAATGAATATGTTTTAGGATCCCAGTCTTGCCTGAATGAAGACAGATCCAATCTTGGATCTGACCAACTCTTTCTTATCTCTTGTTGGATTTATGCGTTACTTTTTATTTTTTTTATTCATATGCTTTTCTTTCAAAGCTTTTGATTGGTCTTCAAGTTTAAATAAAATTAAAAATCAAACATGCATAAAATTTCTAAAAAAATTATAATGAATTAGTAAAACATGTTTTTGTCATAGAAAAAGTGTTTCGTGGGTTTTAAAAAAAGTAAAAACCTTGGTCTGATTTGCCTACCTGATTATTTTTTACTATTTGGTTGCTAACCTGTTTTGAACTGGTTCAAGATCAGGTTGGGCATTTTTCAATTTGACCCGGATTAACCTAATCTGGTAGATTGCGAAAGAAATCCCTCAAACTTGCCTGGTTTTCCAGGTTTCAGCTCGGGTAATCCCAACCTGGTCCAAATCCCAATCAGATTCAATTTCTACATTTCCTGACATGATAGGCCCTACCATTTCCATCATACACCAAGTCTCTCTTAATCTTAATGTTAGAGATGGCAATTGAGCGGGTTGGGTCAAGTCAGAAATGGGTTGGGTCAGAACATAGTCAACCCTAGCCCGTCTGTTTAAAAGACGGGTTGACACACCTTAGCCCATACCCAACTCGCTATAATCTGTGTAACCCACTTGATTTCACTTTTTTTGTTTTTTAAAGAATCTCTTTAATATTATCTATAACAATTAAACATGATTATAAGTTTACAATTTAATAAAAAGCAATCACATAAAAATAAACAAGTTCAAATATATTTTGAACTTAAAAACCTTTATTAGTCCTGCCTTGTCATTCATGCTTGAAATGGAACTTGATGCCTGAAGTTGGATAAGATAGCCCTTGTGTAAGGATTATATTGTCCCCAATTTCTATGAAATATAAGACATTGAATGGTAAAAAACTAGTCTTCACTACTACGACTCCAAATATTCAAGGTGTATTTTTAGTTTGTAGATCAAACATAGTAATTGAACTCTCATTTGTATTATGGATGATCTAAATAAAATAAAAAAAATAGTTTATGTAGACACAAATTTTGTGCGTAAATCCGTAACATGAAATAAATGTAACAAATTCAATAAATGAATATTTTTAATAAAATAAAATACAACTCTTTGATTTTTACACTTTTTTTACAAAAAGAGTAAAATCTCTTATTTTTTGTCGACAGAATTCAAGGGCTTGATGCCGTGTTTCTTGGATTCAGGTGTTGATGATGCTTGACTGCAAAGGAATCACTTTTCTTTGGGGCTTCGTGCTTTATCCAAAAAAGAAAGAAAC
>JAOXJP010160382.1:0-12908 GCA_025762735.1 Platanus orientalis
GAATAATCCATCAAAATCGAAATTTTGAACCTTAGATAGGTCTAGAGTTCAAACCTACATCTCAACATTTTTTTTTTAATTCATGGGCCGGCCCGAGGCCCGATCAATTAATGAGGGCCGGGCCCAAACCCCGGCTCGATCCCACCCCTACGGGCCCAAACCCGGGCCTGGCCCATGCCCACCCCTAGTTCTCATCAACCAGACTCAAATATCTTCTTTATATTGAGCTGATAATGGGCCTGTGACTGCCCCTAAAAAACTTTAAAAATAAGATTGAGTAGTTAAATTTGGGCTAGTAATGGGCCCCGAATTGCCCTCATGGAAAGCTCATGCAGCTATATTTGTTGAGCCCAGCATAGTAATTTAGAGCCAACATTATAACTTAAATCTTTATATCTATTTTGGGTCGGTTCAAACTATATGTTACAACTACTCTGGGCTAGAACAGGCTGAGTTTGGGCTGATATTGAGTCTGCTCGAACTCAGCTTGAATAAAACTTCGGGCATGGCTAGACATGTCAGGCTTCAGGCTAGCCCGGCCCAATTGACACCATCACGACTTTTTGGGAGAGAGGTCTTATAGTCGAATCTCCTTAGTAGCATTCCGCATTTGATTGGGTTGTGTATGAATCTATCACCTACGATGCAAGTCCTACACTATACTGGAGTATAGCAGTCTGTAGACCTAAGTAACCCTACCAAAAAAAGCTTTATGCAGCAAAGTTGTTATGTAAGCTACTATATTCCACAATGTAGACATCCCACAAAAACCTTATTCTACAAGTGTGCTAATCCTCGATTATACTAAATACTATCCATGGCACATAAAAAAAAATGTATCCCCATCTACTTTGTGTGTGTGTGTGTGTGTGTGTGTGTGTATGCACAACCAAATATTTATCTATATATCAATTATTTGAGGATTGTAGGGTTTGGTGATTGGAGTATCCATTGTGGGGTAGTAGCAATGATGGACAACATAGAGAAAGTAAGGAAATTGATAACATTGATCGGAGTTTATAAAAGATAAACAAGGCATGTTATGTACAAGGAAATAGAGAGATCAAAGCTTATCACCATAAAAAGGGGGCGGTGAGACTTAATAGTGATGGTGAATAAAGAAGATTCTTTTTTTTTAAATAATGACGACGTGAAAATGTATTAGTGCTTCTCGTTGAAGGTCCTCTAGAAACAAAAAATACAATTGGTCTAAAGGGCAATGGTGAACAAAATAGCTTTGAAGCTTTTAATAATGATGACGTTAAAATGTCTTTGTTGGTGCTTCTTGTTGAAGGTCCTCCAGAAAAAAAAAATACAATTGGTTTGAAGGGTAATAGTGAACAAAATAGCTTTGAGGTTTTTAGTAATGACGACGTTAAAATGTCTTTGTTGGTGCTTCTCGTTAAAGGTCCTCCAAAAAAAATATACAATTGGTCTGAAGGGTAATGGTGAGCAAAATAGCTTTGAAATTTTTAATAATGGCGATGGTAAAATGTCTTTGTTGGTGCCTGTCGTTGAAGGTCCTCTGGAAAAAAAAATACAATTGGTCTAAAGGGCAAAGGTGAACAAAATAGCTTTGAAGTTTTTATTTTGTTTTATTTTATTTATAAGTTTGGTGCAAGGTTAAAATTAAGGGTCTCTGATGGTTCTTAACAAAGGTAATTCTTTGGTAATAAAATAATGGCTATGCCAAGCATATTATATCCATATATAATTATTTTCTTTTTATTTTATATAATATCCAGCAATTTTGATAATGTGAGAAAGAAACTTCTCAATTCATTTCATGCCTCTTAATAAGATGATTTTACTATGGTGCTTATTCAATTAAGAAGAGAAGTTTCTCTTTTATATGTATGCCTCTTGATATGCGAATTTATCAATAACTAATTGTTATAACAATGGTTATTTAATAAATAGGATATTGATGTGATTCAGCCGAATTTACTTATCCGTTTTATGCTACCAAGGATAGTAAATACAAATATTCAATAATCAAATGGAATAAGTAACGTAAACCTTGTTAGGACAACTACATCTTTGAATACATTTTTACTCTCAAAGCTTTCGTTGTAGTTTTGCGGTTTGATCCTATCAATCACAAAATTCAGAGAAAATACGTAATAAGGAGTTCGTAATCAAATGGCTCTTTGTTATGGCAAGAAGGATTCACAGTAATAACTCACAAACACACATTTTTCTCTTCAATAATCAATCATCTGAATATGTATATTCTTCTTAGGTTTGTGCCTTTGTTTGGGTATTTATAGAGCTCAAAAACCCTAATAAATCATCCCTCAAACGGTCACAAAATAGTGGAATTAATGGTGAAATCATGCGTTAATCTTTCCATTTTTGATATCCTGGACTAGTCCAAACTTGAGCTCGACCGGTCCTGGCACCCACCTAAATTGATGCTTTCTGCCGGACCGGTCCGCCTCCTTATGCCCAATAGAGGACATCCAAACTAGTCCTGCTTCAAACTTTAACCGTCCTACCTTGCAGCCCTTATATGTAGGCATGTGGACCGGTCCCACTTGGCGCCTTGACTGGTCCCAACACCCACCTTACTGGGTGTTCTCTGACAAACCAATCCCCAAGGACCCTTAAGCGATCCCCATGGTCCTTTATGACCTTTATGTGATTTTTTGAGTGTTTTGGGACCTGTTCTCCTATAGCTACGAGGCCATTCTCTAAGACATGTAAGGATGGTTCTAGGTCTATCAACTTAGGTTTTCAGCTGGTCTTTATCAAACTTACCTTCCTTACCTTTCTCATACCCATTTTGTCTTTTTGTTGTCTTTGCCTTAGATAATTCTAGAGAGCTTGTTCTAACTTTGTCACTTGATTTGTACATTTGAAGCTTTACGAACATGATGATCTCCACCTTCCAATCATAGTGCTTATATACACACTCACATATCCTTTTACACACAACAATATCTTTGCACATGGAATTGACAATACTCAACAACATCCAGTTCAAACTTAGAGTTTTCTAATACATAGTGTGCTAGATCATGAGCTTTGGTATTAAGAGTATGACGTGCATGGACAAAATGACATTCATCAATCTATTGCCTACTCGCATGAATATCTGCTATCATATGTCTAATTTTCCACAAGGCACTAGCTGAATAGAATATTAATAGCTTGAATTGCAACATGAGAATTATTTTCAAATATTTTGTTTTTAGTGTCTTCTTGCAAGTTTCAACCCTAACAAAATGGCAAAGGTCTCTCCTTGAAGCAATACATATCTTTACTTTTATGCATACCTTTTGCCCAAAATTTGTCCGTCTAAGACGAACAAAAGAGATTATGCACCCACCATACTGTGATATTGTAACAACCCGCAATTTTACCAAAAGGGTAAACATATAAATTTACTCCTATAAGGGTAAAATTATCATTTCACACGTTTAAAGAAACCATAGAGTGGTTTAAACCCCATTGAACCAAGTTAGAAGTGTAAGACCCAAGTTGGGCCTCGAACCTGTCAAGTTCGAAAGATACCCCAACTTTATATTTTGGGTACCTTCGTGGGCCAACTGACACAAACCCCGAGATAATTGGGGATCATGCCATAACTTTATGAAAATATCTGAGTCTACTTTTTATAAAAACAAACGGTGTATAGTTATAAATTTCCTAGAAGAAGTTATGCCCATTTTACTACGATGTGTCTGTGCTGACAGACTTGTATATTTAGGATAACTTACTGGGGCCCTTGACATGAATCCCGATGGAACTAGGGTATGATCCATACATTTTTAGAAATTTCTTGAAGTCTAGTTTCCAACCCAACAAACATTTTGCAAAAATGAATTTTCTAGAGAAAGTTATGGGCATTTTTGTGCAAATGGGTCAAACATGAAAAATGGCATCCGGATGGATCCACACTTAGCAGACGATCCGACCATTATCCGGATTAATCTGAGATCTTAGAGATTTACAAAAATCTTCACAGAACAGTGCCAGATCGATCCGACACCCTCTAGATCGATCCTAATTGACACATATTGTGATTTTTTTGGAAAAATCAATATTCATTCATTTTTAGGAGTGTGAGATCCCCCCAACTCAACCCAAAACCCTATAAATAAGATTAAAAAAAAAACCTAATGACCTAATTTACACCAAGAATGAGAGAATTAGAGAGGTTCAGAAGATTTGGGAGCTAAGTGTGAGAGTTCTTCCCCAAATTGGGTAAATTTCACTCTCAACCCTATAAATATTCAAAGTTAGCTAATTTTCTTCACAAATCTTCATGTTTAATCTAATTTACATTAGTTCTATATCATTTTACAGAAAATAGAGAAAATGGCAAGGAGGTTCTTCTTCAAGAACTCCTTGAAGAAAAAGAAAATAAGCATAGGTAAGTAGTCATACAAAACTTACTCCATTTTTATATGTCTTAGGTTCTTAAAAGTTTTGTAATGGTAAAATCTTGATTCTATGAATGTCTTCTCATGTGTTTGTGAAACCCTTTGCTAGGACCTTAGAGACCCTAACTCTTTTGGTGATTTGTGATGAGATCTTGTCATATTATGCTAAGATCTTAGAAATCCCCAATCTAATTTGTAAGAAAAAATGGTTATACATCATATGTATATGTATTTCCTTGAGATGTTAGATGTCTTTGGATTCCTTGTATGAGCTTAATGTCTCCCATGATAAATTCCTCCAAAATATATGTTGGTTTATGGTAATTTGTGATGCTTATTTGACTTCACATTTTAGTTCATTAACTCTTACACTCTACATGTTTGATAAATTGCCTCTTAATGCTTCTCTTACTATATACATGTTTATTGGATGCCCTTTTATGATACAATGAATGCCTATGATGATAGATTTATTCTCTGTTGTTAGGTTAATGAATGTAATATGTGAATAACGTATGTTCTTGTGTTAAAATTAAAGAATGCTCATATAGTATTATTAAAGTAAGTTGGTCATGAACCAATGAGGAGTGAAATGAATAAAAAATTAATAAAAATATAAAAGAATATATATAAGAATGTCAAGATTTATAGGTCTCATTATTGGGAATAAGTAAAGAATGAAATAAGATAAGTAAGGACATTCGAGACAAGTGTCTAAATTATAAAGGTTCCCACCATTGAGAACTAAATGATGACTAGTGTAAGAGAGATGTAAAAGTAACAAAAACATAAAAGATAAAGAGCATGATGGACCTTCCATTAAGGATATTAATGCAATGATATGATGTCCCTTCCATTAGGGAACAAACAATGGTGTGATAATGACCCTTATGGTTAGAGATAGTATGATATGTCAAAATGTAAGTAAACGAAAGTAAAATGTAAAGTAAGGAAAATAAATGTATAAGTAGGTGAATTCAAGTGTATGTAAAGTGTAAGGTAAGTGTAAGAAGGTATAAGAAAATGATACCAAATATTTAAATGAGTATGAGTAAGTGTAAGTGACCTTAAGAGTCCCACTATTGAGAATGTGAAACAATGTTAAGAAATAAAAAAAGTTTATAAGATACATAAAATGTGTGTAACCATAATAAGAGGAAGAAAAGAGTTTATGAGGAAGAGAGAATGTTCAAAGGAGAAAGATAAGCATATAAGCTTCAAGAGTAAAGTAAATTTATAAGTCATGTAAATAAAGAAAAATATTAAGACAATAAAATAGGGATTTTGAATGATATGCCCCTAAGTGGGATGATGTATGAGTAGTGACTGTCATTAGGCGAAAGGACACTGGTTATCCAATGATTACTGTCATTAGGCAAAAGAACACCAGTTGTCCAATGATGACCGCTATTAGGTGAAGGGACACTAGTTGTCTAGTGATGACCACCATTAGGCAAAAGGGCTACACATTTGCTTAGTGATGACCGCCATTAAGCGAAGAGACACTAGTTGTCTAGTGATGATGGCCATTAGGCGAAAAGGCTACATATTTACCTAGTGATGATCGCCATGAAGCAAAGGGGCTACACATTTTCTTAGTGATGACCATCATTAAGTGAAGGAACACTAGTTATCCAATGATGACCGCCATTAGGCGAATGGACACTAGTTGTCCAATGATGACCGCCATTAGGCAAAGGGATACCAGTTGTAATGATGACCGCCATTAGGCGAAGAGACACTACTTATCCAGTGATGACTGCCATTAGGCGAAGGGGTTATAAACTTGCCCAATGATTTTAGGTACCCAACCACCAAGCCCCATTAATAGGTGAAGATGACTTTAGTGACCTAATATATGATACGTAATGTATTGTGTTAGAGGCCCTTACATGGGTTATGTGATATGATGTGTCAGAGATCCTTACATGGGTTATGTGATGTGTTATGTTAGAGGCCCTTACATGGGTTACGTGATGTGATGTGTGAGAGACCCTTACATGGGTTATGTGGTGTATTGTGTCGGAGGCACTTACATAGGTTATATGATGTGATGTGTCGGAGACCCTTACATGAGTTATGTGACGTGTTGTGTCGGAAAACCTTTTATAGTTTCTATGCGTTATGCTAAGTTAGATACCTCATATGATTTATGTGATTTACTTTGTTGGAAATTTTATATTGTTTATATGATACGCTATGACGGAGACCCTTATGTGGGTTATGTGATATGGTGTATAAGAGACCTTATACGATTATATGATATTCTATGTTAGAGACCCTTATATGGATTATGTGATGTGTTTGTTGAAAACCTTTCATGATTTATTTACACTTAGTTATGTTATGTGGTAAGACACTATTGTGAAGAACTTGACATGTGACATGTAAATTCATAAACTATGTAAGAGCAATAGATATGTAGGACGATTCTCCTATTGGGGTACAACTCAATGATAAAAGAGATAAATAATAAGTGTTAAACGAAAAGTAAAAAGTGATAAATAAATATTAAGACAACGATAATGGAAACTGATAAGTGATATGTGAAGACATGATGAATGATGAGTAATCTATGATGAGTAATAAGATTGTGAATGATAAGTACTAAGATAATTGTAGACTTATTGAATATAGAAGTAGAAGTTCATGTCTCATTATACAAATATGTCGTTATGTTTGTTTATTGCTTAAGAATGATACATGTTTAGTTTAAAATGATTTGTATATGCATATTTATATTATGAAAGTGTAGTTTATGCATGAGAAATGAATAGAAATACTCATTGAAATGTACACTAGTTATCTTCACTAGGGATGGACTACGAAATGTTTACCATGTGATTATAAACACATATTGCTATATATATTGTCAATGACAGATATGAGAAGAATGTTATGAATATGTAAAATCACGTATATTGTCAAGTGTAGACATTAGAAGAATACCACGTGATCACGTGTATTGCCATGCCTTGTTTTTAGATGATGAATATCTAGATCTTGTGATATTTAGTAGATGATATATGTACACTAGCACATGCATACATGCTAGAGAATGGTATGTATTTTATATAGAGATATAATCAATATTTTTATACTAAAAGATTCATGTTTTACCCATCCGGTTTCTATAATAGGTTTTGTGTACTTATTTACGAGTCGTGGATCTCACTCATTCATACCATTTTTATTACAAGAGAAATTTAGTGCATGTTCGCCTTTTTAGAGTACCTTGAGGCTGAAGAGGAGGCATGCAGCCGATGCTTTTTCTTTTAGTTATTTCAATCCAATTTAGACTCGTACATTGTACTAGACTCTATTATGATTTGTATAAAGATTAAAGTTCGACTTGAGACTTATAGTTTTATATTTGTGATATAACGATGAGAGATTAGTGACATGGTAGTTTATTTATATGTTTTGATTTATTTTCATTGTCTTTAAGATTATGGTTAAATGTGATAGTTTATGATTCCGCTGTATATATTGTTTTACGATTAAGGTTAAGTATTCTATGAAAATCATAGGTTCAGGTAAAAGGCTAAAATTTATAACCAATGTCGTATGGATCCAGTTTAGTAGATCCGGTTTCACACCTAAATAAGGTAGTAAATTTTAGGGTCGTTACGCAATCCCTCACAGAGAATATCTGCAGATGATGTACAAACTCTTGTAGAATTTACTATTGTTCTCCATGGCTCAATCAACCTACAAAGAGGGAGATCCGTGAAGGCACACCCAATGGCTCAATTAACCTTGAGAGGGAGAACCCCGAAGAAAGTTTGGAAAGAAAAACAAGTTGTAACCTTGTGGATCTAGTGCAAATACTAAAACAAGAAACAAGTACCAATGTAGAGTGAACAACAAGAACAAAGAAGGAAAGAAGGAAAGAAGCCTGAAAAGTTCCATAAAGAAAACAGTTCTTTGCAAGAAGATAAAAAAGCACGCAAGAACAACAAAACTAGTGGACAAATCCCTGAAAGTACACAGTAAACAAGCAAGAAACAAAAAGGGGGGGGGAATTCTTACCAGAAAGACAAAGGGAATAGGTGGCTTGAGAATGCAGACAAGATGGCTTCTCCGATGAGAGTACTCCAGAGAATGCTACGCCAAGAAAAGAGAATGTAGATAGAATTAGGAAAGAGATGGAGTCTAAACAGTTATAAAGAAAAAGGGTAGACACGTCCTTTCACAAGCGCATGGGAAATGAACAGATCATAACTAGGATGGAAAATGAAGCATCACGCACTTTGAATCATAACGGCCACAAAAGATTCCTTCGCGAAGAGTATTATCTTGAGAAGCAACATCCTTCAGAGGCAGAAGCTAATGCTCACAAAAGGGGATGACACCTCGCGAGAAGATGACCTTGCACGAAGGAAAGGATACTTGCAAGATAGGCAACCCCTCGCGGAGAAGATAACCCCTCGTGAAGAGGATGACCCTTCGCAAAGGAAATGATGATCGCAAATGGTGGGTTCCCGCGAAGAGGAGGGCAAGCCCTCGTGAAGGACACAAAAAAAGAAATTTGACAATCTCATGGCTCTCATAATGCCAAAATCATTTGACTCCAACCAAGTCAATCTCATGGCTCCCATAATGCCTTTTGATTCCAATTAACCTTACATGGCTTTTATAATGCCAAAATCATTTGACTCTGATACAGTCAACTTTACATAGTTCTCACAATGCCAAAAATGCAAACACCAGGATCCATGCTCAAGCATGACCTGGCATAACCAACAATATTCCGGTTAATCGCTGGATGACCCTGAGAACTAACAAATCTCAAAGTCCGAAATGACCATAAACTAACAGCGAAAAAAGAGGGGGGAGCCGAGAACACCAAAATAAAAAAAGGGAGAGCTTCATTGATACAGCAAAAGAAGTACATGTATTGTTAAAGCAACATATATAGTCACAAGATGTGCATGTATTTTAGCATCAAGGTTGTGGTGTGAACGAAGTACAAAGCTTGTTGTATAGTCCTTGTAATGGTTTAAGACCGTTTGTCGTTGTTGCCTGAGCTCTGCAACTTTGGCCTTGTGACGTTCTGCAACCCCTTCCAAGATATCCAGACGGCGTTGAACACAACCACGTTCAATTAACGCGACCGTGCGCTCTGTATCAGCAATGACACACTGTTGTACAAGCTTAGAAATGTATTGAAGTGTGTCATGGATGAATTTGCCTTTGGCTTTGGCCTTCTCATCCAATGCCTTATCCTTCTCTAAAAGGGTCCCTGCTGCAACTCCTTCTCCTAATGAATATAGGAATCATCCGCCGCTAATGACTTTTCCGAAGCAACACCTTCAATAAGGACGTCGAAGTACACCTCGACGTCACGCCGCACGACATCATCGCGTACTTCCTATTTTATAAGGGTTAGGGCCCTAAGGATGTCGTCACCAACGGCTGGCAGGTTTGGCTCGTCCGGGCTGATCAAGGCCACCTCTTTTAAGAGCTTACAACGCATTTCACAAGCGGCCGCGAGCTTGGCCTCAGCTACTTTCTTAGCAAATACGGGAAAGTCGGTGGGACAGTAGAAAGATCTATAACAGAACCATTTGCACTTTTAGTAAAGGAAACAAATTAAAAGAAGCACCGCTAGCCAATAAATGACGTCTCTTTCCAGACATCTGGGACACTCGTATCAATCGTAGGGACCACCGGGGTAACGTCAAAGCAATTAGCTGGGACTAGTTCTTGCCGCGAAGACTCCTCGTCGACCCCTTCTTCCATAAGAAGTACAACATTGACACTTTTAAGTGCGGCCTTGATCATGCTAATGACGTCTAAGAACCCCGTCTTCACCCATACGTTGACAGGAAAGAGTTTTGGCCAGACAAGCCCTTCGTCGTCTGTCATATCCTGCTGGTTCGCCGTAATCTTCCGCTCTGATGTCGCTTCATCTAGGGAAGCCTTGGACAATTTCAACAAGTTCCTGACCAATTAAAGAAGCTTCCCCACCAGTAACAGGTAGCAACATGTCAGCTCTCACCACATCCATAACGTCACCACGCCGAACGCCATCATTCACACATGGCTCCTCAATTGTTGAGATGGTCTGGGATTCACGATTCTCCACAATGGGGGTACCCTCGACCGGGGACTTGTCAACGACTTTGTCATCTAAGGTCTGTCCTACCTCAATGGTCTTTGCTTGTACTGTAAAGGCTTGGACAGTGGAGCTCATGTCGGCCTGAGCACCTTTAATGGAACTTGTATCTATAGTCATGTCATCTACCCCTGCAATCTTTTCACTTACCAGAGGACTTTGGGTATCAACTTCTTGCTCGCGAACCATCGTGATATTAGCATGATCATGCAATGTTAGGATCTCTTGGGATTCTCCCTGAGCTTCATTCGACTTGGGATCGGGGGAAGACGTATGGTCAACAAGGATAGCCGCTCTGTTTTCTACAGTGCTCTCATGTTCTGTGATAACCCCAAATTGGCGAGGAGTTGTGATTATTTCTGCGAGTACATCAATGTCCGCCGGAGTAACCAGTTTAACTACTACATTCCCCTCAACAGTAACTACTGGTGGGTCGGAAGATCGAGGTTCGATGATCGGCGTTACCTGCATAAGTAGAATACGGATAAGGTCAGACATTAAGAAATAGAAATATAAATACAAAAGAGAGATGGGATCTGAAACCTATCAGTCATAATGGGACTCTGGACCCACTTATGCGTCTTGAAACCGAAACTTCCTCAACAATTACTTTTGCATCGGTAACTCTAGACGAGCCACCAATCTCATATGCATTTTCCATTCGATCGTAAGGGAACAACCGTTTGTCCTGTGCAGTCTTTTTCGACAACTCAATTGTTTGGTATACCTACTCGTCATCTTGATCAACCAACAATACGGTTGAGTCAACACCGCCTTGATCCTTTAAAGATAACACAATGGCTTCGGCAGTGTCAGGAAATTCCTCAACGTCCTCTTCCTTATGAGAATCGCTCTGGATATCCTTACCCCGGGAAAGCCAAAATTATGCGAGAATTGAAGGAAGGGTATCAATGATTAATGAACCCATTTCTAGTTAGTCTGGAAGTTGCTGGCTCTCTTGAGGAGATACCCCTATTACTTCTCGGAGGAGCGTGGAACTTGTCCTAAAAGGTAAGTGGGTATAAGCCTCCCCGACCTCCTTATGGCCGAGATTGGTTGTCTGGCATGCCACAACTGCCTAAGCTCTCGCAGCTACAACCTCAACAGATTCCTCCGTGCTTTCGGAAACAACGTGAGACATGGGAATCCCCTTTTCCTCTATGGCTGGTAATGAAGAGGCTTTCCTCCCCAGTAGGATGGTCGGCTGAGATAATGAAGAAGGACGAGATGAGGCAGGACTCATAATACCAGTCTCTATCAATAATGAAGACATCTTCCCTAACGACTAAGGGTTTGTGTGACTCTCAACCTCAGTAAGGAAATTTGTTGCGCTCACTACAACAAAAATGGTTTTTAGCAGCATACTTTAGGCAGCGTTTTTGTACAAATGCTGCAAAAGGTATAGTATTATACAGTGTTTCTCTCAAAAAACTGCTACTAAATGGCGTAATAAATGGCGTAATGGAGTAAATGACAAAAATAACCCTTTTTAAACGTTTTATAAAGTAAAAAAAAAAACGCTATTTGCATAGCATTTTTAAAACGCTTTATATGAACTTATGCAAAAACACTATTAACAGTGTTTTCAAAATGCTTAGTATAAGAAATAGGGTTTATACAGTGTTTTGAAAATGCTTATTTTGTATTTCCGCAAAAACACCATTAGCAGCATTTTCTAAACGCTTGGTATATTCCGCAAAATGACCATTAGAACGTTTTCAAAATGCTTGTTATAGCCATGCAAAAAAACCTTTAGAAGTGTTTTCAAAACTTTTTTAATAGCCACATATATATATATCCTCCAACGTTCTTTTCCTTTCTTCCCGTGTTTCTCTTCCTCTCTTCCTGCTTTTCAAGCTCTAGTTTCCTGGATTTAGGGCTTCTTCGGTTTTGTTGCAGGTGCGTTCATACTCTTTCTCCATCTCTCTCTTTCTTCTTTTTAACTGAATCTATGTGAAAAGAAATATAATCACATCCTTGCATTCTCTCGTGCAACAACGGACAGGGTTTCAAGGTTATTCCCGCATTGGTTTTTAACTTTTTATCTTCTATGCGACAGTTCCCATCCCATCTCTCTATCTTTACTCTTTCTCTCCTTTTTTTCATCCCTTTCTATTTTATTTCAGCTCTCGTCTTCTTCTTCTCTTTCTCGTTACCGCCTTGTGAGTCTCGTTCTCTCCTGGCTCAATATATTAATTGGTAAGTTTTGCCTCTCTCAATCTCTATCTCTTCATCTCACACTCTGATCAAGAGAGGATTCTCAATGCCCATACTTCTCAACCAGTCTGGCCTTATTGGGTAAGCTTCAACCGTCATCATCTTCTTCTTCTTCTCTTCTCTTCTTCCTTATTTTTTTAGGGCTTTTCTGATTTGCAGCGATTATTTTGTAGCCGTTATTT
>JAOXJP010160393.1:0-26949 GCA_025762735.1 Platanus orientalis
AAGGGTAGTGTAGATATTCTCCTGTATCTTCCTTAGGCAGGGAGCCTTAGAGATGTTCAATTCATGAAAGCCTTTGAGGTAGCTAGGTTTATGGGTCAGGATTACAGCACTAAAGCCGAGACAATGTTCCCAATCTAAGAAGGATTCAAGCTCCTCAATAGTGGGTGTGAGTTCTTGTTCTCTGAAATAGAAAACCATAGATGATGGGTCCCAAAATGAAGTGGCTGCCTCTAACAGTGGCCAATCCAAGTTGATTTATGCTAATGTCATTGTTGCCCTAAATCAGCTTTGATCCTTCCAAACTTCCCGTTCTTCAGGGGGAAGGGCAATTAGGGTATTTTCAAAATTTGCAGAGGTGTGGTGGAGTATGAATCCAAGTGCATAGATCTGTGATCCATGTCTATAAGCACAAGCATGAACAAAGGGTTAAAAAAATCATTTTACAATTGAAAGCAATATCCTACAAAAATTAAACCTAACGCCTGAATTTTGACCCAATGCCTTATTTTTGTTCAATTAAAATTCAGGCATTGAGTGAAAAATCAAGTGTTAAAAGAATTACAAAGAAAATGTTTAATGCGTTGTCACTTTCCATATTTTAGTTACAGAACGAGGGAGAGATTTCAAAAGATTTTTTCCTCTTTTTTGTTTCCAAAACTCTAAAAACAACCCAACTTTTGCAATTATGAGTCAAGGTGGATCAAGTCGACACTTTCCACTTATTTTTGCACAAGAGACGGCATTATGGAAGAACCTAGTTGTTGGGGTGAGTTTTTGTTTGATTTATTGATTCATTTTCATATTCCATATTTTTTCAGTTCTTTTGAAGATTTTATTTAAGATTCTTTGAGTTCTTTTGATTTTTTACAAACTTGTTGAATTTCTTTGAATTTTTTTATGTTAAAATGACTTTGAAGAATTTTTCTTCAATTTATATTTCAGAATGATTTGGGGAGTTTTTGAAATGATTGTAACAATTTTTGGATCTTTCCAACGCTTGAAAGTAATAGCCCTAAATTACAGGTGTAATGCCTGAATTTTTAGTCTTTTAAAAATCAAACGTTGAAAATTTAGGCATTGGCCTAAATTTCAGGCGTTAGGCCTAAGACCTAGAATTGTATTTTTTTGAATTTTTTGTTTCTTTTGGTTTCTTTAGCTTTTTTTTTTTTATTCTTGGACATTGTTTTAACATATTTTAATGCATTTCTTTTTGTAGATTAAAGGGAGGGTAGAGCGGCATGGCTCATGGTCCGGGGTCAAGGCATTGTTGGGGCGTATGTGCTCCAATGTCTAGGACATGGTGCAAGACTTGGGCTTTGGCCCCTTACTGAGTCTACCCGTGATGAAAGCAAACAAGGCTCTGATGATGGCCTTATATGGGAGGTGGTCTTCGATTACTCGGACTTTCCACCTTCCCATGGAAGAGATAGGCCTACCTCTTATTGACTTCTTCATGACAACCGACATCTCGATGGATGGCACACCTCCACTTTCTACCAACGATATTGACACGAAGTTAGTGACGAGATGCAAAGGGTCACAGTCGGTAAAGTACTATAAGGGCACAGAGGGTGTCCTTGCCTCGTGGTTCGAGAAGTACGTATGGGCCACCAACCAGAGCACCCTGATAGAGATCGACTTCTCCACCCACACCTTCCTCATTTACACGTTGGCACGCTCCATCTTTTGCAAGAAAAGCAACCAGGTCTATTTCTATATGTTGCCATCATTAGAGGACTTAGGTACAATCGGCACTTATAGTTGGGGTAGGTCCGCCCTTGGGTGGATATATGCCAACATGAGTGAGATTTTGGCTAGACAGGGCTTTGCCCTTCTGGGCTTGTACTTTCTCTAAGAGATATGGCTCACTTTTACTTTTGTTATTTCCTTCCCTTACATTTTCATTTGCTTTCTTTCATTTTTTCATGACATTAAAATTTTGAGTCCTCTCTCCTCTATAGGTGTAGTGTTACGAGCACTTTTCTCCTTTGACCCCTACATGGAAAAGCGAGTTGGTGTTCCATTTCCCTTGCATGGCAAGGTGAAAGATTTCTAATAACCACCATAAGGCCCGGAAGCCCATCTCAATCTTCTTATGAGACCTAGACCACCAAACAGTTGATCAGGTAAGTACACAATACTTTTTTGTTTTATTTGATTGTTCATTTTACTTTTAAAAATTATTATCTAACTATTATTGTACTTGGTGTAGGTTAAATGGTGTCCATGGACCAGATGGGTCTTAGAGAGAGATGTTGCCTTTGACCAGACCTCAGCCTAGGCTTGGTCTCGTTAGAGGATCGTGTTGATAGCCATCGATGAGATTACCATGTACCTCAGGGAGAGGTGTTGGCGTCAGGTTAGGGTAGGAGTGGAGGATTTTGTGGTCCCGTATCCACCCCATTGGGTAATTGATACTAAGAGTGAAGCTGGCAAAGAAGAGATAGGCACTAATGCCTCGGACTTTTTGAATTGGGCTAAAGATTACAGTGAGTGGTGGGCCACTCAATCCTATGGGCCTTTAGGTGGCCCCATTGAGCCCCTGGTGAGTTCATTTTACCTTTTACAATGCTTTTGATATACTTCATTTACTTTGTTTTTTTTTCTTTAAAACATTTGATATTGTTTTAACTTGTTTGAACTTTATTAGACAGCCAAGGCCTAGCCCGCAGATGAACCCGCACCTCCTACCAAGAAAGGAAGGAAGAGAAAGGCTCTTGTTGTTGAACCTAGCCTGGTAGGAGTGATATCCGAGGAGGTGACAGTGACTGACCTTGAGGGTGGAGTTAGTGAGGAGCCTTTGCCGATGCAGAGCTTCCAAAGGGGTGGGTGCCGCTAGTATGACGTAGCTTTGTTTTAATGATGTTTCTTTGTTAAAACTGTAAATTTTAAGATGTTTGACAAAGTTTTGTGTGCTCATTGCAAGTCTCGAGGGAGGTGTATTTGAGTGCCCTCCACAAACTGGCGAGGTCCTTTGCCTTGGTGGGAAAAAAATACCAAGCTCATTTGATAGAGGTCTCGGCCTTGAAAGGGCACAAGAAGGAGGTTAAGGAGGTATCAAGATAGAAAACTAGTTCTCTTTTTCAACAAAATTCCTTTTTGATTTTGACATTGTTTTCTTTTATTATTTTACAGAGGTAGATCCTTGTTCTAGGGGATGGGATGGTGATGAGGAGGATAGTGAGATACCCTCTACTAAGGTTGAGGTCGAACCCGAGGTGCATACAGACTTGGTGCCCAGTGGCATCGTAGACGTAGCTCCTTTGCAGGCAGATGAGAGTCTGCTTGGGACTGGTTTGAGAGAGGGTGCTTCCCAATCTCGTGGTGATGACACCATCCGTTTTGCAGAGGGCCGCTTCTACTCCCGTGGGAAACGTATAGGGAGGAAGGGGACTGTAGATCACGTGGATAGAAACTCCGATGATTGACTCGGATAGGCAGGATTTTCTTTTTGTTATTTTATCTTTTGAGAGAAATGGACTTAGATACTTTGGTTATGCATTTTGTATTTAACTTTGGATAACTCGGATGTAATTATTCATTTTCTTTTTAATGGAATGGTTTAGATTTCATTTCATTCGTGGGATGTCTACACAATCTATGCCTTTGTACTATGTATACAAAGCAAAAGGGGTGAGAAATACCCAAACTTAGATAAGAAGGAAAAATCCAGTCTTAATTACCTAAAAAATGAGTTTGGACTAGTTTTTCAAAATTGAACATGAATTCTTAGTTCTTTTGATCAATCATGCAAGCAAACATTCACAATCCAGCAAACAATTCCTAAAGCTAGACCTCTAAGCTATTGAGCGTAGCCTAAATAACTCTAACCTAAAAATGACTATATATGCAAGCTTCTTTGAGATTCTAAAAGATAAGTGTACCAATCTAACCTCCCTAAAAAAGATTGGATCATAGGATGATAACTAGCTTTGGTAACTCGGAATGGGCGCACTAACATAGCAGCAACTGCTCAGACGTTGTTCTCATCCTATGTGGTGATCCAATGTCAGTCCATTGGTGGGTAATGACCTAGATAGGGTAAAGAGTGATGTATTGGTGCAAAGTCGCGTCCTCGGACTCATTTTGTGCAAAATGTGAAAAATAACATAAATGTATTCATGCAAATTGTTCAGTGGTGAATTTAATCCTACTAACTAATTCAACTTGTCCTAAAACTAAAGTGAGCATGTTTTCTACCATAAGCATGGAAATTAGGAATGAGTGTTGAAGATGGAATGTTATCCTAACAAACTAATGGAGTGACCTAGGTCTAATCTGAAGCAAGTAGACATGTGAGAATTGTAGGCATGTGAGCAATGAGTATAAACAATGTAAAGTATGTGTTTAACATAATTCACGACATGTATATGTAGAAATCAAACAATCCCCAGTGGAATCATCATTTTATAGACATCAGGGTCAAGGGAGTCCGGATTCCCCTGCCCATCTATGGTTTTGGGCCACACTTTGGCTCTACGCCGGTGCATGAGGGTTGCTAACCCTTGGGTTATGCTTTTCTGTGAGTTGCAACCAACTGAGGATTTTAAGTGATGGAGTTGGACATCGGTCCCATAGGTCTAGGAGATTAACTCCTAAGACTAGTCTGAGTTCTTAAGATTGAGGATACGTTGTTTAGTTACATTTGTGGAAGGTGTTAGGCACCCCAAATACCTGCCTTTTGAGGGTGGCTTCTCTCATTCATACATGTCTTAAAGTATGTTAAAGTCTATCCAGGTTAATTCTAGTAATCGATGTTTTCTAGGTTTTTCTTAGGCTTAATGCCTGAATTTTCAAAGCCTGAATTTAATTCAGGGAAAATTCAGGTGTTGACTTCTAGAAAATCCAGAAACAGTCTTTGGAATCAAATTATTTTAATTACAGGAGAGCCCCTCATGGCTATGACTTTTAGAGGGATGGTAGACCCCTCTAAGGCGTTCATTGACTAGTCTATTAGGGTTGAACTTAACCCTGACAAAAAGAGGAGAAAGGAAAAATGTTGTGTTTTTCTTTCTCTGGCTTAACACCTGAATTTTAACTCAACGCTTGATTATTCAATGCCTGAATTTAATTTAAGGTGAAATTCAGGCGTTGGAAGCTGATCATATCAGCATTTTAATTTGGTGTTTTAAGGTGATTTGGTGGGTCCCAATGCTGTGAGACCCCTGGATTATGTCAGGGGGTGTTCTCTAAGGTCACATTGTGTAACCCTAGGGAGCATAGCCTTCATATGTGTAGAGATAGGCTCTCCAAAAGAGGGCACCTTGGTCATTTAACACAGGCTTAACACCTAGTTTGTAAAGCTAACGCCTGAATTTTCAAGCGTTAAGGCTGATTGACTCACCCACTAGGGCTGGATATTTTTAGCACGTGCACGGGTCCCAGGGCACTAGGACTCTGTTAGAAGGGTAAAAGGATAATTCCAGAAATGGGGGAAGCCAAACCCTAAAGGAGAGGTCCCCCTGAGGGTGGACATCTGTCCTCCTAAAGAGGGCAAAGTGGTCATCCTGTGCAGGCTTAACGCCTGACTTTTAGTCTGATGCCTGAATTTAATTCAAGGTAAATTCAGGCGTTAGGTGTTGGGACTAGCTACTAGCCTTGGCTTTTTCGCCACATAAGTGGGGCCCAGAGGCAAGGTTTTCTCCTGAGTCTCTAGCCTAGACCTAGGTCATGTACACACTTAACTAATTTTAAAAAAAAACTAATTTAAACACATGCCTAATGCCTAAAATCCACTTCAATGCTTGAATTTCCCTAGTCAACACCTGAAATTAAATTCAGGCATTGGAGAGAAATAAGGGCCCACAGAGGTGCTTAAGCACAGGATTGGGCTTCAAAGGATTATAGATGTTTGGGGATAGGTTTAGGGAAAATCAAGGCTCCCTAAAGTGGGTCATAGATCCCAACGCTTGATGGTTCCCTTAATGCCTGTTTGTTCAACGCCTTAATTTAATTTCCATAAAATTCAGGCATTGGTTATTCGGAGCAAATCCAACAATTGGATTTCCCGAATTTCGACCCCTTAAGGTTTTGAGAAAATTCCAAAATTAAGCATGGTAGTAGGAAATTGACAGCAGAACATCATATACAAAATTTGGCTCAAGATCATGTATACAAAATTCATACAAATTTGGCAATAAATAGGCTAAACTAGGTCACACAGGACCCAAATTTTATAGTCAATTTGGGGACCATCTTGAGGCCTTCCACAGCTCAACAAATCATGAAATTAAATATGGAATTAGGCATAGATGTTGAGCATAACATACTAAAATTTGAGCCTTAACTGAGTAGTACAAAAATTACAATAAATTCTACACTAAGCATGCTAAAAAACTAAAGCAAGTAAAGGTTGTTGAGCCCCTACTTTGTAACCTGAATTGAAGCAACTTAGACAGCAAGTTTGAACAGCATAATAGCATGAAGGGAGATCATATGGATGTAAATGAACTAATACTAACAAGGTTAAGGTTTACCTAGAGCCAACAAGGGCTTAGGGCTTGAAAGCTTCAACTTTTTCTTCCTTCTTCTTCTTTTCTCTTTTTCTTAGGGTTTTTTTGGTTGCTAACCCATGTGTACACGAAATTGGGGTTATTTATAGCCCTAATTTGGGTGTGGTGGAGGGTGGGGATTGAACCTAGTCATATCTAGATAGAGGGTGAGGATTAGGTTAACTAAATGGAGGTGTAAGGTTAGGATTAGTTTAGGATGGGTGGCTAGGATTAGAGGGGTTTGTGCTAGCTAACATAGACAAGGGAGGGGATGGGTTTAGATCTTTTGGATGGAGGGTCAGGATGAGGGTGTGCTAGTTAGCATGGATTGGTGAGGTGGACAAAGGGTGGATTTGGATGCCTTTTGATAGGTGGTGGTTGATTGCAAATATCAAGGGAGAGCATAAAGATGCTCTTTGGGCGGACATGAGGGGTGCACTAGGGATTTGAAATTCAAAGACCTAATCTAAGGGTGACGGGTGAAGGTGCACTTTGGGAAATTCCAATCCAAGGGTTGGCAATTGTGGTCGTAAGGTGTGAATGCATTAAATTTCATTAATGAGCTAAAGTTGAAAAGTCTTAGCTCATTAATGTGCATTAAATGTTTATGATATTTTGAAACCTTTACTTTGTCGTCCACTTTTCTGAGCTCTCAGGCTCGAAACATCGCAAAATCAGTGTTTAATTTTGAAGTCGCGGATATTTCAGTCACAACGGACCAATCAAAACTAAATTATGATAAGGGCAAGGGGGTAAAATCAAGGTTTTTCTAACCTGAAAATCTCTCAAATGGGTTTTGTCAAGGTAAGGTGGTAAAATTGATCCTGGAAGTCCTCAGATGAAATATGACCCCCGGTCCAGGTGAGCCATAGGCTCTGACTATGCTGAATTACAATGCCCGAGTAGAAAACTAGGTCAAAAACCCCTTTTTGGGAAATTGGATAGGTTTTGACTAGGGATGCTCCTGTATTTTTTGTAGGTCTCTGCCATGAGCCATGTTTGGGGGATTTGAAGCTTTAAGAGTCCTTGAGCTACAATAATTTACAAACTGACCACTAGATTCCTAGGTAATTACTGAGGGATTTTTGAAGCAAGGTCACTTTAAGGGATAAAGTTTCTATAGTTGCCTGAAGGATAGTGGAATTGAGCTGTTAAACAATCTCCGATGCTCAAGTTTGTGAAATGATCTTTTGAGGGCAAGGGTGAAACAGAGAAAATGGACCAAACCTCGCTGCATTCCGAGTCTGAGAGAATTTCTAAGGGCATTCTGCGTGCCAAATACAGACGAAAAGTGGTTTGTTCTGGCTTGAGCAAAAATGATGGTTAGGAATACAGGGTTTCTGTAATCCCGTGAAACTTTACTACTCTAAAGGTCCTGGAATTACTATGGGATAGCTACTAACAGACTGAGTTTCTGAGTTTGGGTGAACTCCCAGGGGTCGGTTGAGCACCTGATTTTATGTCCTAATTTGTTGTTCTTTTTGGAGTATTTAAGGGAATTTGAATAGATAAGTCCCGTGAAAGCTTGTGTTCCTTAGATGGGTTTTTGAAGGCCTCGCGATTCTTGAGAGATGGACATTGATTGATCCTGATTCAGAGGTCTGGAGAAGATTTTGGCTCCATATGAGTGAAATGCAGCTAAACAGCTTTTTAGTCCATTGGGGAAGTTTTGAGATTTCACAGGGGTTTGAGATTTCGAAGTTCTTTTCTTAGACCTAAAGATTTGAAGCTAAGGTCGAGGCCGAGATACAACAATCAACCTTTCTGGATTCGAAGATTGGATGAATCTTTAAGAACACTTTCAAGGGTCATTTCTTGGTCAGGGTTATCATGAGTTGAGAAATTAGTTGTTGTCAGTCTCGAGCAATATATGTTCTCTGATGAGCTTCTTATAATTGGGAGAAGCAAGGATGCACATGATCTAAAATTACATCATTCAAGTAACAAGAGAAGCTTCGAGCATTCTTTTAAGGTCTAGAGGTAAATTCTCAGAGGTGAAAAGGGTAAAATGGTAATTTTTCACCCACAGGTTAAAAAATGTGAAAATGAGGATTCTTCACCTGTGATGCTTCTTGACAAGAAGGCTTATATAAGTGAGAAAAATTCAATGATCTGAGTGGTAGATAGTGAATTCCAGGCTTCTGAAGGTAAAATGGTAAAATGGTAATTTTTTTGCCTGTGATGCTTCACTGAGGGAAGGCTTATAGAGGCTAGAGAAATTGCTAATGACATGGATGGAGCTCTTAAAATGTGGACCCTTAAAGTCCTATTAATGCTTTTTGAAAAATTAGGGTTTAACCTAAAATAGTGCATTTGGGCTATAATGAGGTGCTTTAATTGATTCATTCACGATTGAAATATCCGAAGAGACTTTTCTTAGAATGCCTAACCTCCTAGAGTCCAGGTTTGTTTTTCCTAAACCAAAGATGCTTAGGGTCTTAATGCCTAAATGTTGTCATGTTGTCCTTATTCTATCAATTAACACGAGTCAAAATTTGGGTGCTGACAAGAGTAATTTTCAAGTTCTTGGTTAACTTTCCTTGAGTTAGTTCTCCACACTTTGAGGTAGTTCCTCATGCTTGGGGTAGTTCTTCGTCAATCCATTTCACTTCTTTGATACTCCATTAGTTGAGTAGTAATAAATTTGAAAGTTTTTATTATTATGTTATCATTTTTACCTGTTTAAGGCCATTAATTACAATTGAAACAGAGTAAATACAAGATGTTTTGTAGTAG
Source organism: Platanus orientalis (assembly GCA_025762735.1). Classification (NCBI taxonomy): domain Eukaryota; kingdom Viridiplantae; phylum Streptophyta; class Magnoliopsida; order Proteales; family Platanaceae; genus Platanus; species Platanus orientalis. The sequence continues at coordinate 9,228 of JAOXJP010160393.1, forward strand.
AACTAAGATAAAGAAAATGATTGTTTATTACATAGAAGGTGTTTCAGTAAATGTGATATATAATGGGGTACAAAATAGAATAAAGTACAAAATAGCTAGGGGTTATCCCTTGTATAATACAAAAAATGAATAAATATCCACAGATTGGGTCATTTCCTGCGACGCCTCTTCTGTGTATAGGTGCCACGAGAAACAAGTGCGACCCGTGGAGCACTAAGAAGAGGTTGAGCCTGTGAAGCACTAGGAGGAGAAGGTGGGGCCTGTGGAGTACTGGGAGGAAGAGGTGAGGCTTGTGGAACACTAGGAAGAGGAGGTGGGGCATGTGGAGCATTGGGAGGAGGAGGTGGGGCTTATGGAGCACTAGGAGGAGGTAGTAGGTCCTGTGGAGCACTAGGAGGAGGTGGGGCCTATAGAGCATTGGGAGGATGAGGTGAGGCCTGTGGAGCACGGGGAGTCAATGGACTTTGTGCAGCCGATGAAGATGGGGCATAGGGATTCGAGGACATGGTGTCGATGCCACATCATAAAATCTTTCATACACGACGCAACATACTAACCAATCGATCCATCGACGTCTCCTCGATACCGTCATCCATAAGAGACTGAATAATCTGAAACAAATGCTCATTGCACTGAAATAAAACATACCAAAAAAATTAAGATGAATACATTTTCAACGAATAAAAAAATAATTAATATGGACATGCAAACATTAAACGATATACTTTGATGACAATATCAAGTGTACAGTACCCTATGTCGATAGTCATAGTTCACTGTAAGATCAATAAAGTGGATTTTGCACATGTTATGGGACACATGCTGATACCACTCTATATAATCGGTGGCACACTCGGAAGGGTACATAGCTAGCACAGATCTATGCACATTAGATAGCACATGGCTCTCCCACATCTCCTAAAACTGCTCCTAGCATGTGTATACGAGCCGATACGTGATGGTAGACACACCCCAAATACCTCGAATAGGGGCTGTGGGACAAGGGGGATGACCTGATGTCATCCAAACTGCCGTACGACTCACATGGGATGGTAGGGCTCCACGATCTCCAGGTACCTCAATAACCCATGAAAGTATGCAATGTCTTGTAATGCATGGTGTTCCCTGCAATCGGTGTATGGTGTCCATCTCACATGCACAAACCAAATAAAATGTACGTTAAAATAGTAAGGATTGTCATACATTATCAACATGTACCAAGATATACATTAATAACATTAAAAATGTTAAAATAAATAAATAACAATACCTCATGGATCACCCATACATCAATAGTCTCTCTTAAAGCCAAAAAATTGTCCCCGAGGGACCCCCTCTCCTTGCGTGGCCTCCAATGTTAAACGCGTGGCTAATCATCAAGGTAGTCAATGTTACGGTATGACTCTAAGGGATGAAAGTGCTCATAAATCTATCCCTCAAATAATGTAACATCACTTTTCATCTGCTTAACCTAAATTCGGCTAGCAATCCCGAGCTGATGATAAATATAACCCAATGCTCTAGCACCCCATGCGTATGTATGGACCTTATCCAAATCCCGTAGCAACTCAAGAAAACAAATGAGTACCCGTGTACACGTCTTGTCTGCAAACAGTGTACACCCCAAAATATACAACAAATAACCCTTGATAGCATATACGATCTCATCCTCAGTACAGGCATCAGTAACCCTTGAAAATTTGAGCCTTAATCACTCCATCCTCACTGTCTGACCACGTGCCCTATCCAACTCCGTTTGTGCCTCCACCATAACCCCCAGTGTCTTAGTCAGTAGTGTCTCAACCTCTCCACTAGATAGTCGAACTGGCTCAACCTGGATGGGAGTCCTTGTCACTGAAATTCCAAGCAAAGTGTAGACATCATCAAGCGTGATCGTCAACTCCCCAAATGGCATGTGAAATGTGTTGATCTCAGGGTACCAATGTTCAACAAAGGCAGAGATGACTACTCAATTTACAGACTGGTGTGATGTATGCACTAATGGTTATAGACTCGACTGCCGCACCAACTCCATAACATAGAGTTTTGGACACCCTCAACCTCTACCTACCACTCATCAATCTTGTCTGCATGGCTAATGTATTTCAGCGGGTCACGCTCCTGCAAAAGAAAGAAAGAAGCAATGTTAGCACAGTACACACAAATGGAATAACACAAATAAATATACAAATATATAAAATACACAAATAAATACCCCATGCTGCCAGATCAATGAAGCAACATGCATGGAATAATTGTCTAATAGGGTGGGGTCCTCTAGAGCTCCAAAAACACAGGGGGTCGGCGACAGTAGTGGTACCTCTGTTGGCTTCACGGCAGGTACAATCTCACCCACTACCGAGTCTATGGTCTATGACAAAATACTCGGTAGTCACATGAGACGCCTCTCCCCAAACGAGGGAAAGGTCTTCAACCCTACACTGTCACTCAAATGCGGTCTATGCCACTCGTGAAGAACCGGCCTCCATATTTGTTATATGCCAAGAATCAGATGTTAGAATGGTATTTAGAGGCATTAAATAAAAAAGAATTTGAAAACATTTAATGAATTAAAAAAATTGAAAAAAAAACAAAACAAAACAAATATAAATATTTTAGAAATATTTAATGGTGTATAAAGGTCAACTATATAATTTAAAAAAAAAAACAATAAATACATATTTTGAAATATTTAATGAATTAAAAAAATTAGAAAAAAAAATCGACCTTATTCAACCCTGAGATACCGAACATGCCAGAAGGAGTTCGAAATCATCATGCCGAATAGGACTGAAGGCATTTGGCACCATATGTTGTCGAACGCCTTTAGGCCTATTCGGCATGATGATGTCAAATTCCTTTAGGCATGTTCAGCATTGTGATGCCAAACAAGCATGAAGGAGTTCAGCCTAGTATAGTCGAACATACCTCCGAATTGAAGAAAAAAAAAAACTCAAAAAAACTTTAAAAAAAAAAAACACACAAATTTTGAAATAAAAAAAAAAAGTGATTTCTTGAAATTTAAAATATAATGCTTGATGTTTACGTTTCTTTAAATTAATTTTTTCCAAAAAAAAATTCTTTGGATGGTGTTTTTTAAGATCTTTTTAAAAAAAATAATAATAATTTCTTACCTGATCGATGGATGACGGCAACATCAATCCTCCAGGTTGATGGTAGGTTCAGTTGTCATCGTGGAAGTGAATAAACAATTGGAACAATTGGAGAAAGGAAGGAAGAAGGTAGGGAGAGTTGGACATTGGACACGTTGGAGGGAGTTTCAAATGGAAGTGTGCATAGAAAACCTAGCAAGTAGGGGTTTAACAGTGAGAAGGGTATAATTAAAATTTATGGAGGGGATGCTTAAAGATTTTGGAGGTTTGCTTACAAGTGAAGTGTGCTTACAAAAACATGAGGTGCAAATACAAGTTCCCTATTTTAATACTAAAACCTCCCTCTCCTCTAACCTCATTTCACCAACCAACCGTAAACCCTTTACTAATGGAGTTGGTTTCTAGCTTAACCCTTTAATAGTCCTATGGCAAGATGTTGCCATTTATTTGCATGCTCAAGCTCGTCTCTTTGCACCGCACTAAGCTCTACTTTATATAGTTCTTCGACTCCCAACAGCAACTGCTGCACCCAAACGGGTTCGTCATTGCATCCCACTCCACTGCCTGTAGTTGGTTACCTAAACTAAAAATGTATGTACTATGAACACCCCAACGAAAACAAGACCGGAAACTAGAAAATCAGAAAGCATTGCTGCGATTGGGTACATAGACATCAATACACAAGAAAAGGTTTACACTAGATGGAAAAGGAAAAGACTAAAAATACATTTCCGAAAATCCCTAATATTCAGAAGACCCTTTCTTCATTCCCTTATCGACTTGGCTTCCAAAATTCGCATCTTCTTTTTCACTTGAATAAAGACATGAACCTTCCTTGCCCCTTCTATCATCTCATTGGATTAGGTTATAGCCACACTCATTTAGTAGGATTCTCGGACATGCACTTTAATACTAAAATGCCTTGTAATAATCATATGTATGTCCATTTCTTGTGTAAAATAAAGAATGATCCACGTGGTGAACAATTCAGTTTTAGCCATCACAATCAAGCACCGTGGCTGCATCTTTCAGGGCTGGAAAGTTGCAGCCAGGAAGTAAAAAAGATCCACTGTTGTCTATTAATATAAATATGGAAAGGTTTCAAAAACAAAACAAAAAAGCACCTCACAATTATATACACCTGAACTCTCAAATGTTTGAAGTCAATCCAATTAAAAAACAACAAAGGCCTTCCAATCCATGAGCATGATGTCTATTCACCTACAAAATCAGCAGAGGCAAACATTAAGAAATATAATGAATTTTGTGTTTATTTAAAAAAAAATAAGTAAAAGAAAATACTGTAAGTGCCTTCACATCTTTAACCGATCTAATGTGTAAACGATGTTGCTTATGTTTTGAGTCTGGATCTGCTGCATAAGCTTATGCACCAAAGATGGTGCGTAAAAAACTGCACCACCTGTGTCCTTCTAAGAATTTTTAAATGACAAAAAATCTCTTTTAAAATCTTTAGTTAAAGTGATTGCTCATGGTTGTTTCCATTTTAAAGTTTATAGATGTTTTTCAGAACTACTACTTTATAAATATATTAGATATTTAAAATAAAGAAAAACTAGTAACTTAAAAACTGGTATGTTACTAATATGACTATAAATCATGTCAAAATGCACATGGACTTTTTTAACAATGCATCCTCAATTAATTGAAATTTTTATTTAGGCTGTGTTTGGCAGCCACCTGTAATGAAATCATTTCATTTCAAATTTCCAAGGCATTTGTAGCTACAAGGTGTTGGTTCAAAATGAATTCATTCAGACTTATACTTGCTAACATATATCATTTAATTTTATAAAAAACCTAAGATGACTTCATTTCTAATCTTAGTTAACAAATCAGTATAAATCTGAATGAGTTCATTTTGAACCATCACTTTATGGCTACAAATGCCTTGGAAATTTGAAATTAAATAATTACATTACAGGTGGCTGCCAAACAGGCCCTTAAAAAATACACAATCCTATTTGAATAATGCCAAAATAATTGACATTTTCAAACAAAATAAGCTTATTGAAATAGGAAATTATTTATACAAAAAAAAAAATCCATAAAAATGGTTTTCAAATGAAAAAAAGTTGGTACCCAAAAAAAGGGTATATAGGGTTAAAACCAGAAGAAAAAAAATGTTCAAATGAAATAGTAAGTACTTAAGAAGAAGCACCAAATTAAAAAAAAATTAAAAAAAAATCACATGTCAGCTTGTGGTGTATGGACATACAAATTTGGGAGTAGAACCTTTCCTCTCAAAGGTCATTTTCCTCTACTTCTGTGTTTCTTAGCAAGAGTCCGTGATGCAGCTCAACCTCAAGAAAGGCTGTTAACCTGTGGGTGATGGGCTCATAAGAAAATAGGGCTGATAGAACTATGTAGAGAACATAAACCAGATGTGAGGGAGTTGATATAGAGTAACTTTGGATCACAATTTAGGTTCAAATACTTTCTGGTTTAGGTCTGATAACAGATCACTACATTGGCTATTTGGGGTAAAGTTTAAGGTTAAAACAGACTGTAGAAAGGTTTACTCAAAGACCCCAGACACAAGTCTGTTTAGGTTCATGGCAGGGGTGTTTCTGATGTATAACAGAGGGTATTGCGGGACTGAAACAAATATGATTGTAGAGTTAAATATGGGTCAGATGGTTGAAGTTTTAAATGGGTTTTGAATGCTTATAATCTGGGACTAATTATAGAAATAATAGTGGAATACAAGAGCTGGAACAGATATTAACCAGAGCTGTGTCAACAGGTGTTAATGGATGGATAGGCCACTGCTTTTAAGAATATCAGAGGGTAACAAGATGTGATTTGGTGCAAACAGAACTGAGTTATAGGCTCTGGAGACTGTCTTTCAGATACAGCATGGACTGGTATTAGGAGGGGTTTAGGGCAGCAGGTTCAAAGGGTTTATAAGATTGAACAAGGACTAAGTAGGGCCGTGAGTGTAGAAAGGTCTTGGGATGATATCAACTATGGATAAGGACTAATTTCAGTGAAGAATCAGGAAAAATTAAGAATGATGCAGCCGTGGTTATATATATGGGTTTGGGTCTGAAATTTAAAGTAGATGTCATGTGAAGTTGGATGGAAATGCAAACATAATTTTTGACAATGAAGATGATTGGAATGGGGACTGTGGAACTTGTATTGCCTCCATGATGACAGAGAGAAGTTGATAACCCTGGTTTCACTTAAGGTTGAATCAGATAAAAGATGCTAATGCTTCAATTGATTACAGGAAGGAATTGATCATTGACCTTGTTTTAGTTCACAACCATTACACCAAAATGATTCAATATTTTTGGAGTTTCATCAGCATGATGGAAATTCAGGCAATTATCATGGCAGACAACTTATTCATCTAGTTGAGAAATAATGTAGCATGAATGTAAAAATTAACATCTCAAAGACTAAAAAAAAACTATTTTCAGTGCCTCATATCACCAATTCTGGAAACTATATTCTCTTTGGACCACCAGATGTGAAGGTCTTTGACAGCATGAAGAATGCTGTTTCTGTTGATCACTTCAAAGAGAGGAAGAAAAAGTCATTATTTGTGATGTCTACCACTGAAGATTAGGCAAAAAAAGACTATCCAAAATGACACTGCAGTGATTTGGCATGCCGGTTTGAGTTATGTGAGCTATCAAATGTTGAAGACACTCTCCTCAAGAAAATGTATCAAGGAGTCCAGGTTGAGAGATAAATGACGAGTAGTCTGCCAAGGAAGTCAAAATGGAAAGGAGCATCGCCTTCCATTTGAAGATCATTTAATTGGAGAAGTAGGCAACTACAAAAAATACATTCAGATGATAAGGCCAACCAGAATACCAAGCTACAAAAGTTTTCACTGTATGTTGGTGTTAGTGGATGGTTTTCCAGGTACAAGTGTGATGTGGAACAAGAAACAGCCCATTTTCAAATTTGATGGGTTTATGCATAGGTATTTTGGGTTTAATATTTTCTGTATGGAAATAATTTTTAATTTGTTTAGTTTTGTATTAATCTAAATAGTCTTTTATTAGTAATTTTGGCTCTAGCAAACGTATTTTTTCAGTGGCCTCTTGTTTTCAGTCTTTGTCCCCGCTTGGTGATTCTGTGTCCAGCCAAGCTGATCTGCTCCAATCCTATGGCTTCAAAGGTGCCTTTCTTCTTTTGGGCTGTGTTTTAGGGTAGTGTCTTAACAGTGGACAATCACAAGGCTAGGGGAATCTAGCTCCCTAACAGATGCAACCTGCATTATGCTGATGCTGAGTCGGTTTCTAATCTTTTCTTGCACTGCCCGGTGTCCCTCGCTGTATGGAACTTGTTGTAGTACAAACTAGAATGTCTACTTGAACAATTTATCAAACACTTGGGTTTCACAATTCTGTGCACTTCTCCATATAACTTTATTTATAGATGAGTTTCAGCCAAACTCTTAACGAGGACTCCCTATGGTAGCCGCAGGGTATACTATAGAAGTAGGGGTGTTTCTATGATGAAAATCCAATAAATCAAAGTCTGGAAAATTCTGGCAACAAGATTATGTAGGTGTTTTATGAATTTTCAAAGAATTTTCTAGGGTTTAAAGGATGGCCAAATGGTATGGTCCATATGGATGAAGAGTATGGTTGTTGGTAATAAAATAAGGCAAGGGGAATGAGGTTAGGGGTGGCCGGCTGGTATAGAGAAGGCTATAGAGTAAAAGGGATGAATATGGAAGTGATAGAAGGCTTAGAGAGATAGGTTTTGACTGCAGACAGCAAACTATTCAAAAAAAAAGCCCAGAGAAAATAAGGAAGAAGACTAAGAGATGGAAAAAAAAAAAAATACCTCTTAGAAAAAATCACCAACTTCCAACCTAAGCAATCCCACTTAAGTTCTAAGAGAGGAATCTTAGGGACACCATATGCGTGTAAACACAAAATATCATAATTCTTTATTCAACTTTCAATGCAAAAACTAAGAGGGGATGGATCTATTTTATAGCCCATGAGTTCCCCTCTTAGGATAGGTACAAGCTAAGCAAATAACTCCTAAAAGACAATTTCTAAAATAAAGAGAAATAAACAAAAAAGAAATCTCTAATAATAACCATACTCGACCAGCTCTCAAAAGGGCTCCTTATTATGCCTGAAAACGATAATTAAAATATTCTCCATGTCCCCAAATCTGAAAATTACAACAAAAAAAAGCTCCCTAAAACGTAAAATTACCATAATAAGGGTATCAAACATCCATCTAACATAACTCAAATAATACCCAACAAAAATAACACGTGTGGCACTGAAGGGCCCACCCAAAACATGTGGGACCTACATATCTAATCAAATCATATGGGCAATAAAGCTTTCCTCCTACACTTGTACTACCTAAGAGGCATCCTAAGACTGATGTCCTCATCAACTCCCCGTGTTTGAGAAAAGGTCGCCTCTAGAAAAATAAAGCTCATGTATCGCTCCAATATGTCAAGGTCTATATATGCTTCAATTCATCCTGGGTTAACCATGTACTGTCAATCTCAGGTCTGTCTTTCCACTTCACAATGTATTTCTGATAACCTCCTTGTCGCATGGAAACTGTCTGCTCATCAAGAATATCCCCTATCTGCTCATGCCTTTGGTATAAGGGTGGAGGGGAGGAATAGGCTGAATGAACTATGATCATGTATCATGGGAGTCTGCAAAAGGAGAAGTGATAGCATGATAGAGAACTAAATCCTCAACATTAAATGTCAATCTAATTCCAAGATCATCAGGCAAATCTAAAATATATGCATTATAACCAATTCTTTTCAAGATTTGAAATGATCCTGAACTATGTACATGTAGTTTCTTGGCAACTCCAGGCTGGTATCGCTCAAGCCTAAGTTGCATCATAACCTGATCACCCTCTTGAAATTCTCGATGTACTCAATGAGAATCACCAAACCGTTTATAATGTTCATTCCTCAAAATAAATTTTCTACGAATCTCATGCAATGACTATATAAGTTGTGCAAATGCAAATGCAGGCTCAGAGGGTCTATGAGTAACTGACTTGCAAAGGAGGCCAATAGGAACCCTAGGCTTATAACCAATCACAATCTCAAAATGGACTCAAAATTATGGTCCTACTAACCAAACTGTTACACGCGAACTCAACAAAAGAGAGTATGTCATCCCAATACCTAAGATGATCCCCAACTAAACATCAAAGTAGGCTACTTAAACTCTGGTTAACCACTTTAGTTTGTCCATCAGTTTGAGGATAATATGCAGAAGAGAATTTCAATTTTTTGCCCATCATTTTCCAAAGTGTCTTCCAAAAATAACTCACAAACTTTACGTCATGATTAGACACAATGAACTTTGGAATCTCATGTAGTCTAACAACCTCATCAAAGAATAAATTGGCTACTTTAGATGCATTAGAGGTTTTAGAACAAAGTATGAAGAGGGCCATTTTAGAAAAATGATCCACAATAACCAAAATAGAATCATGCTGCCTAGGGTCCAAAGTAGGCCTAACTTGAAGGCCATGCTTACATCCTCCCAAAGAGTGTGAGGGACTAGCAAAGGAGTATATAATCCTAGAATTTGCTTCCTTTGATTTTCTAGTTGACAAATACAATACTGCTCAATAATTTTGGCCACATCTCTCTTGAGACTTGGCCAATAGAATCTATCATCCACTAAAGCAATGGTCTTGTCTCGGCCAAAATGGTCAGTTAGACCTCTTGCATGTAACTCTCACACTAGGAATTCTTGTACTAAAGTACAGGGAATACAAAGTTTGCACCCTTAAAGAGATAATCTTCTTATAGGATATAGTCATGGACAGGTACAGATGAATCACTTACTAGGATAATATAAGTCTCCCCAAAAACTGGACATGATGCATAGGCTTCTTTTAGCCTTTCAAATCCAATTATCTTAATCCTCATTGAGTGTAGCAAGGCATCTTTCGACTTAAGGCATCAGCAGTCTTATTCTTCATTCCTACATTCTGCTTGAATACAAAAGTATACTCCTGAAGAAACTCAACCCATTTAGCATGTTTAGAATTAAGCTTCTTTTGGGATCCTAAATAACTCAAAGACTCATGATCAGAGAACAAGACGAATTCTTGCGGTAGCAAATAATGTCTCAAATATCTCAAAGATTGTACTACAACATAGAATTCTTTGTCATAAGTGGAGTACTTTTGTTTAGCTTCATTCAATTTCTCGCTGAAATAAGCTACTGGGTGTCATTGGCTCAAAACTCCACCCATACCCACGTCAAATGCATCACATGCTACTTCAAAGACTTTAGTGAAGTCAAAGAGGTGCATGAACGAAGCAAAAGTCATCTTAAACTTAATCTCCGCAAAAGCCTTAGTAGTTGCTTTAGTCTAAAAGAACTCCCCTCTCTTGATACAATTAGTAATGGGAGTCATCATTGTACTAAAGTTGCGAATGAACTGCCTATAAAAAGTGGTCAGACTATGAAAACTTCTAACATCATGAATGTTCTTTGGTTCTGCTCAATCTGTAATTGCTTTGATCTTGTCAAGATTAGCAGACATTCCTTGTGCAAACGCTACAAACCCTAAAAATATAACTTGTGGTGTCATGAAAGCACACTTCTTAAGGTTTATAAAGAGTTTCTCCCTCCTTAGGAGAACACACATCTCTCTAAAGTGTTTCTGATGTTGTTCTTTGATAGTGCTATAGATCATAATATCATCAAAATAAACTACCAAGAACTTCCCAATGAATGGTCTTAGCACTTAACTCATTATCCTCATGAAAGTACTTGGTGCATTAAAAAAAACCAAAGGGCATGGCCAACCAGTCATAAAGCCCACCATTTTTCTTTAATGCAGTTTTCCATTCATCCTTAGGTCGGATTAAAATCTAATGGTAACCACTTTTCAAATCAATTTTGGAAAATATTATGGTACCAGCCATCATATCCAACATGTCATCTAGCCTAAGAATGGAAAATTTGTATTGTACCGTGATCTTATTTATAGCCTTGCTATCCACACACATTCTCCAAGATCCATATTTCTTTGGTATAAGGAGAGCAAGCACAGCACATGGGTTCATGCTTTCTTAAATGAATCATTTTATGTAATAACTCATTCACTTACCTTTTCAACTCGGCATATTCAATTGGATTCATTCTATAATGAGGTAGATTAAGTAGAGTCACTCCTAGGACTAGATCTACAGCATGTTGTATGTCACGCATAGGAGGTAATTCATTAGGTAATTCCTCGGGAAAATCTCTTTAAACTCATTCAAAATGGGTTCTACCTTGAGTGGAATTGATTGAGTAGCTTCAGGAGAAGCTTTTTTTGATACCACAACATAAATCATAGTTTTTTCCTTAATCTCTTGCTCAAACTCTTTGGCTCCTATAATGTGAAGACCCTTTGACTTGTTGTCTTTCACATTTCTACCCCTTTCAACTTTTCCTTTTACCTCAAGGTCATCCTTTGCCTGCCTAAGAACCAATTTTATTTTTTTACCTTGAAACTCAAATGCACATGTATTGGTTATGCCATACAATGTGACATCCAAGTCATACAGCCAGGGTCTCCCCAATATGATATGTCCCACATCCATAGAGACTACATCACACCATAGTGTCTTTGTAAGAACATAACTCAATAAGTACCTAACACCTATGGGATACGGGGATGGATGTAGCATTCACCCATGCTACTTTGTAGAGACGAAGATGGGGTACTGGTTTAAGTCCTAATCTCTTAATAGTACTAGTAGTCCTAATCTCTTAATAGTACTAGTGGATACTATATTAGTGCAGCTTTCACTGTCCACAATATGCTAACAAGTCTTTTCACCAGATTTGGTATAGGTATGGAAAATATTGGTCCTGCACCAGTCATCCTCTTACTTAGGTGTTGCCAGTGCACACCTAACAACCCAAAGTGGGACCTCATGATGATCAGATGGATACTCGGTAGCCTCACCCAGATAGACCAAATATCCACCATATTTATCTAAATTTTCATCCTCACTAAGTGTCCCATAACCTGGACATGTGTCATCCTCAAGTTCTTCATGACTCTTTTCCTCTCCAGGAGTTGAGTCATCTCTTTTTGCATCCTCTAAATACAAAGTATTTCTCTTGCCTGGACACTGGGTTCCTCTGTGTCCTCTGGCTCCACACCTAAAACAAATCTCAGGTATAGGTATACGGTCACAACTTCTTTACCCTTCTCTTGCTTTTGGATTGGGTCTTTGGTTGTTAGAAGAGCCACGAGAAAAATCTCCCCAAACTTGAGGTTTACTAGATATTACCCCCATGCCTATTGCCAGATTTAAAGGAATCATAAGGACACGGGGCTGGTGACCTCACATCTCTCAAATTCATGCACTAGCCAATAGGCCGCACTCAAGTCAGCATGTTGGTGGGGAATCAATTCTTTTCTAAATTCAGGTTGCAGTCCTAACCTGAATCTACTCAAGGTCACCATTGGATCCTCATTGATCTCGTATCTCAACATGTAACTCTCAAATAAATTGATATACTCTTTAACGGACATGTTCCCTTGTCAAAGAATACTTAATCAGTCTAATAACTCGGAATGGTAGAACATGGGTAGATATTTTTCTTTTAATTTATCTTTCATGTCTTCCTAAGTCTTTTTTTTTAAAGGTAATTATAGGTGAAGACGGGTTTTGAACCCAGGTTTGTGGTATGACACTCATAGACTTTACCAACTTAACAAGTCTTAATTGGCTCTTGGCGTCTAAGTTACCTTTGTCTTTCAATATTAGTCCAATGAAGTCTAGCAAGTCCGACTAACTTCATCTTGGCAAACTTTATTTTTTTAGCATCAAACAAGTTATACCACTCAAAAGAGAAATCCATGTTTGACAACCAATCAAGAAAAGCTTTTGAATCCAATTTTCTAGTAAACTGAGATGCCTAAATCTTCACAAATCGCATGGCTACATCTTCTTGGTCCCCTTGATTAAAGTGTCCAATAGGGGTCCCACCATTATTCCTATAAGTAGTTCTTTCTTGGTTAATATATGTATTTCGACCTCTAGCATTAAGTCTTTGGTCCTTCTTATCTTCATGTCTTGAACTTGTGAGAGCATAGGACACTTACAAGACACATACCATTACATATTTGACCATGGGATTGACATACACCAACAATTGCTTTTACATGGGCAATTGTCTAGTCTCATGGCACAGTCACAAGAAAATTTTCATATCACTATCGACTGTTGAGGCAGAATATATTGTAACTGGAAGTGGATGCATGCAACTATAATGGATAAAGCAGATGCTCACAGACTATGAGTTACCACAAGCTACTATGAATTTATTCATCGACAACTCAAGTGTTATCCAAATCTCCAAAAATTTGGTGCAACACTCTAGAACCAAACATATAGATATTCGAAACCATTTCATTTACAACTTGGTTGAAGAGAAGACAATATCTCTAGAGTATCTTTCAACAGAGATTAATTAGCAGATATCCTCACAAAGGCATGCAGTTTTCAAGTTTACTAATGTTCTCAAATCAGTCCACACTTCATGTATTGCACCTAGTTATAGGGCTTGAAACAATACGGCAGAAAAAATGGGGCACTTGTCTCTTAGTTAAAACGTCCAAAATGGTTCAAACAAGGTATATAATAACTCAAACCATATAGGAAGTGACGATAACAGGTGCAACAAGTTGTCAAGCTCAAGATGTAGGAAACAAAGTAGGCATCAACAAGGAAGTAGGTGGGGTAGTAGAATAGAATAGATATCACCTCAAAGTGTTAGGACACTAGCATGCAGTCCAGCAAGCAGGCAGCAAGATTCAAGCAGTACAGCCAGTAAGTGATCACTAGTAGAAGGCACAAAAGTCAACTATGCAGTAGACACGACAGAGTGTAGTAGTGTATGGACCTATAGAGGGCACACTAGTAGCCACCAGCAGCAGGTACAATAGTTGTCAGCAGTAGACAATGCAGTAGGAAGTGATGGCTTGTGTAAGACTAATTAGCAGCAAGCACTAGAACTAATCAATCTTATTATCAAAGCACAGATATCATTCAGCAACCAACAGCCTCATAGGTTTAATTCAGCTTCAATTACGCAATTCAGCAAACACCTTGTAGTCATAAGTGTATCCATACAACAGCGAACTTATTGTTCCAAACCTGACAATGGTGTACATTTAAGCAACAAGGCATGGGGGCTCACTAGAATCCACTTCAGTAGCAAAATCTTCAGCAGAAATAAAGAACCAACAAGAAACACAATTCTGATGCTCAGAACAGCACTAGATCAGTAAGGTCAGCAAGCACTCGAACCAGCAGGGACAAGGGAATCAACCACATCACAAAGATGGCTCATATATACTCTTAGGACAATCAGCAGCAGGCCAAGGACTTGGGAATGGTGTTGAGACCAAGATCCAATAAAACGCATGTTGTGGACTGTTGCAGGGTTTCTAAAACAGCAGCTTGGTGTCTTGACAACTAGGAAAGGTTATCTAGGACTCCAACTTAGTAAAAACAAATTGGAACCTAGCTCTGATACCAAATTTGGTGTAGTACAAACTGAAATGTCCACTTAAGCAATTTATCAAACACTTGGGTTTCATAATTCTATGTACTTCTCCATATATCTTTGTTTATATGAGGGCTTCATCCAAACTCCTATTGAGGACTCCCTATGGTAGCCATAGGGTATACCATAGAAGTAAGGGTGTTTCTATGATGGAAATCCAATGAATCAAAGGATGGAAAATTTGGGCAGCAAGATTATGTAGGTGTTTTGTGAATTTTCAAAGAATTTATGGGGCTTAAAGGATGGATGAATGGTATGGATGAAGAGAATGATTGTTAGTGATGAAATAAGGCAAGAGGAATGAGGTTACAAGTGGTTGGCTAGTATAAAGAGGCTATAGAATAAAATGGATGAATATAGAGGTGATAAAAGGCTTGGAAAGATGGGTTTGACTATGGATAACAAGCTATTCAAAAAAAAAAAACCAAAGAAAATAAAAAAGAAGAACAAGATTAAGAGATGGAAAAAGAAGAAATACCTCTTGGAAGAAATCACCAACATCCAACCTAAGCAATCCCACTTAGGGTCTAAGAGAGGGGAATCTTTAGAGAGAGAGAGAACATTCCATGTGTGTAAGCACAAAATACCAAAATTCTTTATTCAATCTTCAATGCCAAAACTAAGGGGGGGATGGGTCTATTTTATAGCCCACGACTTGCTCTCTTAGGATAAGTACAAGCTAAGCAAATTACTCTTAAAAGGCAATTTTTAAAATAAAGAGAAAAAAATAAAAAAGAAATCCCTAATAATAGGTATACTTGACCAGCTCTCAAAAAGGCTCCCTATAATGCCCAAAAATACTAATTAAATTACCCTCCATGCCCTCAAATCTGAAAACTACAAAAATAGCCCCCAAAACATAACATAACCATAATAAAGGGTATCAAACATCTCTCTAACATAACCCAAATAACACCCAACAAAAATAAGACAGGTAACTCACAGGTTGACCTTAAACATGTAGAACCCACATGTCTAATCAAACCATATGAGCAATAAAGTTTTCCTCCTACGTTGGTACTGCCTAAGAGGCATCCTAGGAATGTCCTCATTAGAACTCCTTTTTTTAATTCAATTGGGTGTGGGTGATACCCGCAACAGTGAAAGGCCTCATGGATATTTAGATTCAGGTGCCAATATAGGATCTTTCTCCTAGAAGCAGGCTAGTATGATGGTGCTTGCCCATTATAGTGTGTTGGACTATGTGGATGGAAAGGAATGCTAGAATTTTTGAAGGGGTGGTTGTGGCTCCAACTAAGATTACAGGAAAGGTGATCTCGTTGCTCTCTTGCTGGCTGTCTTTCTCACCAGACTTCAAGGATATAAATCTTCATGATTGGTTTTTTGCATGGGATTCTATTGTATTTTTTTTATTTATCTTTTTTTTTTTTTTTTTGATAAGGGAAAAATTCATTAAGAACGAGAAAGAAGGATGAGAAATCCCCAAAAGATCCAACCAACAGCAGATGAAAAGCTAGCTACACATTTCAATAGCTTGTTGCCACAATTTGTCTTTAGGGTTGTCACTTCTCGTGTGTTAGCTTATTTTATTTCTTACCCTCTCTTTTTAATAAAATTTCATCTTTATTGATCGGAAAAAAAAATGCTATTATTTCTCAGAAAGGTTAAAAGTTTTATCACTTTTCTTTGGGCCTTATTTTGGGATGACAAAGCATACACGTTTGCCTTAATTTTGGTGTCATTTGAAAGTTTACTCAGTTAAACGAATCCAAAATCTTGTGAATCCGATGTGATTTGGAGACAAATTGTGGCGAGTATCAGTCCACGGCGAGTATCATTTCTCTAAAACAACAATCTATACTCTTCATCCCATAAGCCATAAAACTGATTAATACATCCACACAACTCCTTTCTACCATTAAATCAAACTTTTCATCAAACCCTATATTTTCTCTTTATCCCTTATCAGTTTATACAGTTTTCTGCATACCTTTAAACTTGAACCTAAAACCATTCTTTTCCTTTCCATCTGACCCTATTTCCATTAATTTCAGGTACCTAAATCCCTCTTTATTTTGCCTCTTAAACCCTAATTGTCTGTTATTTTATTATAAAGGCCTAATTTTCTAGTGCTAAATCTAGTTGATCCTACATCAATGTGGGTTGAATTGACTGATACTGTTGAGAAAGAATTTGATTTGGAAGTCAAATTCCTGAATGCCGAAAATGGAGAATATTTCAGTGATCAAAGAATACCATCTGATGAAGGCACTCGATAACAATTGATTTGTCTAAGAACTCTACAGAAAAATAGTGTCATTTTCTAGTGAAGATGCAAAGCAGGACCAGCAGACCTGAGGGTCAAGACAACACAGAGACAAGGCCATGAAGTTCTTTACAGACCCTTAATTAGGTCCCACATAACTTTAAAAAAGGTTTCCTGAAAAGTGTGGCAGACCTGGGAGAGTTTTCTCCCATGTGCAACAGCATTATAACCCAAATCTCTTGGACTATTTTAAACTTCTGTCGGAGTTGAATTTATTATAACCATACTTCTGCTATAGGGTTCGTATGAATCCCACAATATGGATTCAATGTCTTTAGTGTCATATGGCATTAAAGTGCCCTTATTTTGTCTTAATTGTTCAGATCATAGATTAGTTATTAGACATATTTCAGTCTTTCTTTTTAATCAAGTTTGAGTCTTGGTTTAATTAGGAGATGATTAAGTCATTGTAAAGGAAGGCAAGGTCTAGCCAACCAACCTAGCTTATTTGTAAATGTTATAGTTTGTTGATGTTGTCAATTCCATTCCATGACAAGATACATGATGTTGTAGGCTAGGTCATGACATCTGTGCATTGTAATATGTTAAGAGTCATGATAAAGTCTATGTGGTTAAGTCTAGCATCTAATCAAGATTGAAGACCAAAAGACCACACAAGACTGAGGCTGGTGATCTTGGTTCAAAAGGCAAAGCAACTAGAGCCACTTCATGCATATGTAAAGGTGGTGAGTAAGCTCTAGAGACCATACCTTGAATAAGTTGGTTAGTTTGGACCACACCCTAGG